>WURT03141033.1:0-11224 GCA_009936505.3 Holothuria glaberrima | reverse complement strand
CTATAATACCCACTCTTCTCAATACTTGTATAGCAGTAAATGGGTTCATGGACAGTTAGGAGAATTAAAATGATTGCAGACCATAACTAAACATAACACAACTGAACAAACCAGACTTATAGTGTGAGTACATTGTCACAAGTACAAGTGAAGTGCCTCTGGATGTGAGTACTAGTACTAGTACGAGTCCATGTCTTTTTTATGAGGACAAGTTCAAAATTTTGCATTTGCCCCAGTGCATAACTTCCAAAATCTGTGAGTATGAGTACAGGTACCAGTACGAGAACAAAACAGTGCTCATTTGTAAGAGAACAAGCAATTGTGCAAAACCTTGAGTACAACTACACACATACTACAAGTCTGGGATATACGATGGAAACTTATAAAAGTCATTAATCTAACCTGTGGCTTAGCAAAAGCTAGGTTTATGATCCTAGGGGTGTTGGCTTCCAAAACTTTACGGAGTGGTTCAGCCTCTTTTTGTTTTAAGAAATACTGCAAAAAAATAAGTATATCAATTACTAGTAAACACCACAGGGCAAATATAATGCAATATATTAAATTAGAATTGTATCAGTCACATGTGAAAACTTGAAAGAAAGACATGTAGAGTCAAAAGAAAGGAAAGCCCAAAGGAGTTACACACACAGACACCTACACACATACATGCACACACACCTGCATGAATGCAAAGATTCCTTGACCTCACGGCAAGGAATGAAAAATTAAATGGAAAGTATGCTGATAATATTACAATACACTGTATTCTGAAGTAACATATTTATAATAACATAACTTGCACTTTATCAATTGTATTGAAATTTTTTGAGGCACATGTGTACAACTGAAACTGGCAATTCAAATTTAATGGTTTGTTTTACGCTTCTTTTTCTTACAGGAAGTAAATTCTACACAATTCAGTCATCAACAAGACATATAATTCAAGAAACATTGCTACTCATAGTTCTTATATAGAGAAATAAATCTGAACACTGCCATCTATTGCATACCTCTAATGTTTTACTGTAATTAACTTATTGCTTCTTTTCGTTTTTCTTAGTTTTCAGAGGTGTTCAGCTGGCAATATGCTTCGTGTAACCATAACAGCTTAAAAACAAATACTCACAATCAACATTCGACTCCGCTGCTGTTTCTTCAGAGTGTTCTCAACCAAAAAGTGATCGATAGATTGTTTTGGGTATCTCAGCAGGAACTTCAGGAGGGGTTCTCTGAATGGGCTTCCAGCCTGATGAACAAACACACACAGAACAAAGATATGAACAAAACATTCAATGCCACCTTATCACAACTTCTGCATCATTTCTTTAACAAAGACAAAACTGTAAGAAAATATTCCTTAGATACCATGAAAGTGATAACTGATTTAAATTCTTGGACAGAATGAAACATGTCAACACAGCAAACACTTTTTTTCTTTTCTCGGAACGAAAGAAGTATTGCTTGTGTTCAAGAAAGGTGCTGCCCAGCCTTCATGAGGTGGTTTTGTTATCTTAAACCGGGATGCATGCACTATGGTTTACAAGATGTGCAAACAAGTTAAATCAAGTTACAGGTATTTGTAAGGTCCCACCTCTATGGTGGCAACCTAGCATAGGCCCACTGCATTGATCCAGCAACTTACCTCCATAGATAGGGCCATCTCAGCCTGGCCTGTTAAGAGGAGCATGGTTTCAAGTTGTTTGGCCGAGGCAGCTGGGATGGCATGGAAGATATTCAATATAGCTGTACATATCTTGATGTTCTCCATAGCCTTTTGGGTATGCCCTGTCTTTTGTGCCAGAATGGTTGCTTCCAACCACTTCCTCAAATGTGTCTGTGGAAACATAAAACATCGCTCTGACTGAAATGACCTTTATCATGCCAACCTTTTGATGTATATTGGAGCTACAGAATTCATTGTCCTTTACTGTTTCCCCACATCAGTGAACAACCCTCCTCCCTTGACAATTCCCACCTGGACAACTGCCACTGGATAGTCCCTCCCCTTTAAAACTCTTACAAAATGCCTTCCAGGAATCATTACGTGATGTTGAAGTTTTTTTGCCATGATATCAGTGCATATCCAACTACCATGGTACTGCCCCTACTTCCGTGTGAAATATGCATATGCACAGAGAGACAAATGTCCATCACATAGAAAAATATGTAACAGAGAAATGTTAAGGATTTTTCAGCATACTTCTCTCAAAGTTAGTACCTGATTTTATTCTCATAACATCATACTCTGATGAATTCACTTACCAACATTTGCTCACATAGTTTTTCACTAAAGGCATCTGGAAATAGCTCTGTAAGGCTGTGTAACCTCTGTATCATATTCAAATTGAGACTACGATGATCTCCCAGCATCAGGAGTAGAGGTCTGACGTTACTGTGAATCAGTTCCATTTCCACAGGATGGCCAGCAATGAACTGAGAAGGAAAGAGTGTGAGGGCACTTTATCAAAGGCATGAATACCAAGCCAACAGGTCTGGGAGCACTTTCCAAAGAACACTGAGCATGGCCCTGGGTAACAAAACACACAAGATGATAGGCATGGGGTCTCAGGCAGGACCTCTGGTTGGGCATGGAGTCTCAGATAGGATCTATGGTTGGCCATGGGGTCTCAGACAGGACCTATGGTTGACCATGGGGTCTCAGACAGGATCTATGTTGGGCTTGGGGTCTCAGGCAGGTCCTATGGTTGGGCATGGGGTCTCAGACAGGATCTATGGTTGGCCATGGGGTCTCAGGCAGGACCTATGGTAGACCTCCCAGGCTCTGCATCATAAAGAGTGATATTCGATAGAAAGTTCAATTTTAACAGGACTACTGCATGACAAATCAAAATTAAGATGGATCCTAACTTTTTATGAAACAGGGTCTTGGTTAGGTCCAGGGGTAACACCTTTGCTACCGTATGTTGGAAGTTTGGGGTACTATCAAGGTATAAATACAAAATTTGAGGTATTACTTAAATGGAATGCATTGCAGTGCACCTCTCATTATAATTTAAAAATTCATTAAGAGCAAAAGATTGTTTCAAAATTACAATTCTGGGAATTTGTAATAAAACCATTTTCAGTTTCTCTATGATTTTCTACTCTTAGAGAGGAGTTTTGGATTCAATTTCTTCTCCACATGTAAATACGTATTTGTTGACGGGTACTAGCTTGTGATTAACACACTCAATTCAACTATTACAATCAGCATCATTAACAAATTTGGTGAAAATTCTGTTCAGTCTCATGAGAATCCACCCTTGCACAAAATGATATAAGGCCTAAAACATCAAGTGGTGGCACACAGGCCATTTGCAGCTCATAACGTGTACTAAAATGGCCTGCAGAAGGTTCAAGCACATTTAAATATTAAAACAACCATTCTGTTCTTCAATGGGGGGGGGGGGTACTGTAATTTTTGTACAGGCTCAAGTAAAAGCTTGAACCACTTGATAACACCTGCTACACATTAAGGGTCTTTAATGTACTGTACTACTGTACATTCTCGAATAAATGCTCCCCCTCTAATAAACACCCCCATGTGAATTTTACACCAATTTTTTTTGTGAATGAAAGTTTACATTCAAACATTCTTGCGCATGGTATATCATTCGCACCTGAAAGGCTCAAGCCTGGCAATACCAAGCTAGCAGCTGCATGCATAGTTGAAGCCGTCACGCAGACCAATCTATTGCCCCAACATACATGCAGATGTACACGTATATATATATATATATATGTAATCATGTAGCGTACGTAAGTCACACTCGTGTAGGCTTTAGCGGTAAGTTATCTTTAATCAAAATATACCCTCAAATAAACGCACCCCTTTTCAAAAATTCAATGCCCCCTGGGTGCTTATTAGAAGATATACCGTAGGTATTTACTGGTACCAGCACCAGGATAGCACATAAACTGAGGTTTAGTTCCTGGTTGTAAATATATTGGGATGGACATCCTTGACAGTAATTTACTCACTTTCTTCATTGCTTCAGCACCAGCCTCTTGGAGTTCTGACTGTGTTGAGTTGAGGGCACTATACAAGACTTTAAAGATTCTCTCTCTTGCTTCTGGAATGTAGTGACAGGCTGCTAGGGCCTCTGTTATGTAGAGAAAAATGTTTCAAATGGGTGAATATTTGATGCTTTTGCTGGGAAAGGAATCAGCACTGTAAGATTTTCTGTGATATAATTGGTCAAATTTGACATCCTATGTGAGGCACAAAATGCAATGGTAAAGTTTTAGAATTGAAACCATATAAATATAGCAACTGTGCAAAACTTAAGACCATGTTGTGAAATTATCAATGTGTTTAAGAACAAAACATATTGTTCGTGATAGGGTGAGCACAGTTTCTGTTGTAGACAAGAAATTGTGAGAAATACCATGCATTTTAAAGGGAAATATATCATCAAATGAACTGCTGTTTGGCATGGGTTTTAAAATGTTAAAAGGCAAAGACCATTTCAAAAGTGCCAAAATCAGTCCTTTTAGCATTTAAAACACCAATCTAGCCACCCTGAAAAACAAAAGTACCTCAAAATTACAAATAACAATAACTGTACACACTAATGGATGGACTGCAATTATAATTATAACTAAAATTTCAAAACAGTCACTTTCAGAGAAAACAAAACATTCACATTATAGGAATTGAAACGGATAGCTAAGTCACATTTAATTGCCTGCACTAAAAATGTTTTGAATTTCACATGAAAGTTTTCTTGCAGCCAGTGATCAGGTTGAGTACTCAGTTTTAAACAAAATATATTGGAAATCTACATACATACATGTACATATATGCAAATATATATATATATATATATATATATATATATATATATTGGCAATAGACCTTTTTCCAAATAGCAGGTACTAAGGGATTTTGGGATACAGTTTTGGTATGTTATTTCTGGCCACATTAAAACGCCATTGACAAAACTGACATATACCAAAGTCTACCCCACAATCCTTTGTCATTACTATTTGGAAAAGAGTTTACAGAGAGACTTACTGAGAGCACTGACTCTGAGTGGAACCAATGAGGGTACAGACTTGTAGCAGGGTAACTTGACCAGCATAGAATCCTCCAACTCGCACAGGTTCATCAACTACAAAATATAAAAGATACTTTACATAGCAGACTTTAATGATTGCAATGCATGATGGGAGCTGGGAGTATAAACAACTGACGCCATGCTAAATGGAGTGCCTGCTAACTTATTACTGATGCTACAACCGTATAGTTCAAATACAAATCCTGGCGACGCCACTGGTTATGAGTTCAACTTTCTTGACACAGGCGTTGGGGCATTTTTTGTCCTGAATGAAGCCCAGTTTGTCGGGAAAAATGTCCAACACCCCCCACTACTTTCCATACTCCTTTTGTATGGGTGACGTAATCATGACATGGACAGATGCTGCTAATAGTAAAGTAACAAGTTTTGGGAAACTGATAGCATTGTAACATCAGGAATGTTAAATGCTCAAAATTACCATTCTTTCAAATGTACACTGGAAATAACAGTATCTAAGAGGTATTACTTACACTTTCAGGTTTTGGATTTTTGTGATTTTAATAACTTTCTTTCTTTTTTTACATTAATCGACTATTGTTGTTAACTTTTGTAAAATCTAGTTATCTTTGTGAAGCATGTTCATGTATATTCTCATACCCTACACAAGAATAAAATACTATCACTATCACTATAATTTAAATGAGAACATCTCCATTGCAACAAAAAGGTATGGACATACAGAAGAGCACAAACAAATGTAATAAAACTGTAACTATTAAAGCAAACCTTAAAGGATATTAATCATAATCTTAAAGGGATAGACCATAAAGGGATAGACCATAAAGGGACAAATCATACGGTTAATTCTCGTGAGTTACCTCCATGAAGAAAACCTTGTGCTCTGCAATCTGGAGATTCATCTTAAAGAGGCGTGGTTCAAGTGTTGTGCAGAAGGTGTTGCTATCCATGAGACCTCTTTGGGCATTGGCTGGCTGATGGCGCAACAGGTGCTTCTTTGGGGGGATCATGTCGGCCAGAACCTCTTTGTGGGGCAGCATGATGTCTGTGACCGTCTTACCAGTCAGGGTGGCTAGTGACTGGAGAGAGTGCATGGCCTGACACAAAAGGAAAGCAAAGAGCTGGTCACAATTATGTTTAACTCTGATGAAAGTTAGTAAAGTGTCCACTGAAATATTTCATCACCCAGTCTAAATACAGAAAAGTTCAAACCAGAGCTGAATTATGTCCTATCATGAAGCTGAAGACGAAATTGGCAACTGTATATATTATCGGATCTAATTTTATAGAAATTATAGAATATCTCGTCCACCATTTAATAGCTAACCAATACATTGTTATGTCTTGCTCCAATGGAATTAAATGAGATTTTGAACCTCTTTTTGAATAAGCTCAGTATGATGGTCAGTGCTAGCTAGAAGAGAGCACTTTAAACATACCTGCTCCCTAACTGTCTGGTTAGGTGATGTCACTTCCTTAACTAACTCCCTGGTAACTTCATAGAATGCCCTCTGCTGTGCAGCCACCAGTCTTTTATTCTCTGCATCTTTGCCTTCAATGGTCTTAGCACATATCTTAAGAAGGTTAGCAAGATTTGTCTTGGCCATATCCAGAGCTCCACTTGATACCTGTGTAAGGAAACACAAAGTCAACTACAGTTGCAAGATCAGTATGGATAAAGAAGGTAACATTTGGGGAAACAAAGCTTAGCCACCAGGGCCCAGTTTGACACCCGTCGGCAGGCCTTGACAAAACTGTTCGCCAACTTGCCATTGGCAAGTATTATTTTGGTCAGGGAGACCTTCACTAACATTTGAGTATCCCTGCTTTTTGAAGCTGCTCACAAAATGGCAAGTTGGTTTGCATATTTTTGTCGCAGCCTTCTTGCCATGTCCTAGTAAGATGGGTTTTTCATCCAAGACAAATCTACAGTTTTCCTACCTGAACTGGCCTTTCATAAAGACACCAGAAATGACCCAAATGGTTGAGTTGGTTAGCTACCTGACATGACTCTCCTGACATCAAGATGTAATCTATAATGCATAGGCACCCCCCCCCCACATTTGTGGTTAAGTTAAATGTTTAAGGGTCAGAAAGCCAACTGGGTCATCCAGGACTCTATACCAGAGTGAGCGTGGATGAACAACATCCATTAGAAGGGCTTTGGGTCTGGCAGTACCCCTACCCCCCCCCCCACTGTCATTGGATTAGTGTGATCTGAAACCCCCATCCAGGACAAAATCCTGGCTAGGCATCTGTCTTATTCTGTTTTTGCTGAAAAAAAAGCAGCAACTAATCACACTAGTAGGTAAACAGCTGGCCTTTTGATGTATGGCTAGACTTACCTCACCAGTTAGGTCCAACATAACAAATAAGAGAGCCTTGAGAAACTGGTAGAGGTGGCTCAGTACCCAACATCGGTCTAATCTTTCCATCATGATCTTAATGGCACAGCAACCACCAAGCTTGGCATACCATGCCCTCTCATAACAGCAGCTGCACATACGTTCCGAGACGTACTCAAATATTGGTAACTGACAGGCCTGGGGGAGGGAGAGAACAGATAAGGCTATTGCTTATGAACTCGTGAAATACACTCTACTTTAAAATGAATTCACTACTCTTGAAATACATAGCATATGCAAGTCCTTACAGAACTTCCAGCTACTTGAATTTATGAAAAAGGATTCCACTGTGACTTACAACTGATAGGAAAAGTGAAAGTAGTACAAAGCTCCCTCTGAATCTCCTTTCTGCTTACTGTACACCTTCTTTGTACACTTCACCAGACACAATCAAATTTATAAAGCTTTACATTACCGTATATTCTCTAATAAACGGCCCCAGGGGTGTTGCATTTTTGAAAAGAGGGGCGATTATTTGAGGGTACACTTTTATTAAAAAAGTAACTTTTTGCTCATGTTTACACTAGAGTCTTTAAACAAGCTACAAGTTTTTTAGGTGTGGGAGTGAAGGATAACATGCAGGGCACTTCCTACCTGTCGTATCCCCCGGCTTCCTTACAATGTTGCCATTTCCCTGCAGCTGTTGTTATTTTTAGTAAGAAATCAAAACACCTTCGACTTCTCTCTTGGCAAATGACCACTGAACAACTGTTTTGCATTTCAAAAATTTACAGGGGGGAGTTTATGGGGGGGGGGAATTTATTAGAGAATATACGGTAAGTAGTATAGGAAGTGAAAAGAAGATAATATAATAAACTATATCACTGGTAAAATGATAAATTCAAAGCAATTTTCCGAGCAGTGCCAGCCTTCTCACCCTGTATTTGCTTCCCAAAATGGCTGCAGCTGTGTCCAAGATGACATTGAGGGCCACTTGGCCAGGCTTGCAGAGCTCTTTTTCTTCATGGGCCATGCATGTAGCAATGGCATCAATGAGGACATGAGGGTCCAGGCCATTGTGTTGTTTGCTCTTGTGGCACATAGGAAGTGGACCTGATGAGAAATGGACCAGGACCACATGAAACAACATGAAATTTCTCTTAAAATTGCACATGAATCTAAGCACGCCATATACACTATGATGTTAAAATAATTTTGTGGCTTTCTCCTTGTGACAAGACTCCCATGGAATTACTAAAAACACTCTTTTTATATAGCCATATTTGCAAAATGTTAGAAGTGGGACATTTGTGATGAAATGCAAACCCACTCTATTTACAAATGAAATACAAATGACACTTACACACAAACAGTGTCTCAATGTACCTTACAAAATCAAAATATTAATACTATAAAAATCATTAAAGCTTTAAAGCTCCTTTCTTATACAGAGAAAAAAACCACATGGAATCTTCTTTCAACCTACCAGCTTGTTGAGCGACTGTGACCAGAGTAAAATGCCTGACAATATTCAACATAAAGGGAAGCGAATGGTTCCTCAGATCTTTTATGGTAGCAGCCACTGTAAAAAAGCAAGGATTGAATCAATATGTTTTGTGACATTAAGTTTAGTGATATGATTGTAAGCAGTGATAATTCTTTTCAGGGCAAGACAAACTACACCACTGAAAAATTCCTCCACATGACAAGATAAATTCCATATCACTGGATTGTTTCTTTCAATTCAGCATTTTTCCAACTTCAGCATGCTTAATGGGTCTGTACCTTCTTCCAAGTAGCATCAGTATTGACTGGGTAATGCAAAGATATAGACACATACTACTCCTAAATCAATGTCTACAAGCAGCATTTTAAACTCATGTTCATGTAGCTTTATACAAAACAATTGAACCAGACATATTAACTAGCTCCCGTATATATGCACTGCAAGCTTTTCATCACAAATATTTTAATAGGTGAAAACTTTTGATTACTGTTACAAATATCTGACTTATCTGACTACCAGCAAAATTGTAAGCACATTCTTTTTATCTTTCAAGTGCATGTTAAATCTTTGCAACATTTTTCAATCCTGCAATAAGTACCTCCAATGTCACTCGCATTCTTTTTCCTGCTAGGTCTATTATATTAACTACCAATGGTATTTCCTGCAATCTGATTCCTTACTATTCTATTACAAAAGCTACCAAGGCTATTTCTCCCCACAGAACTATTTCCAGCTAATTATTGCTTCATGGAGAAAGAAGAGAAGATGTATCTAGTAATTTTAGCCAAACTATGGGAGGATAAACAACAATAACAATTTGAAATTTGAAATATGTATGAGCTCTTCTTTTGTGTAACCATGCCCCTCCTTTAACGGTTTAAGACTCTTTGCATAAACTCCTCCCCCCCCCCCACCGTCCCTCCTTCGATGGCTTGAGGTTCCGTCAATGGGTTGGGACTGTGTATAAACTACCCCGCCCCCATGCTTCTTCAATGGTTTGGGGTTATGTCAATAGGTTGACTCTCTGTATGAACTACCCCCCTTCTGTGGCCTTCCATGGCTTAAGGGTTCTCTGTGTATTACCCCCACCCACAGTTCAATGGCTTGAGACTCTCTGCATATCATTTGTCTCACCTATCATGGCTGTCAAGGCCTGTTGAGCACAAGTCCTGGACAAATTATCTTGACACTTATAGCTGAGAGATACATTCCTCATAATATCTCCATTTTTATATCTGTAAATACAAGAGAATTATAACTAGTTTGATTCATGTTTACTAAATGAAGATGGACCACAATGCTAAATGCATCAATAGATCCATTACTTTAACAAACATCATGCTTACTGTAAAAGAGTATACACCCAAGTACATAAACAGTTATTACAAAAGACAGTCTATATAAGACTTCCTTAAAACATGAAATATTATTACAGTAATCTTTTGGAGAACAACACTGCAAATAAATTTTCACGCACACATGATTCTCCCAGGTTAGTTACTGAAGAAATAATCATAATTTTATCAATTTTATCAATTTTATATTCCTCCTTAAAACGTTTGAGGATGTACACTTACACACCCTGTCAAAATACCAAGCTGCAGCCATATTATGTCACTATACACAATACAATAGCATGGTCATTGTAATCTGTGTAGCAACGAAGCATGGCTGCAGCTTTGCTGGGGCATATGCAGCCAGAGGATTTGACGTGATAACTTGCCCCTATTAAAAGGTTTTAAATGAACAATTAAACAGTCCAGATAACCAAAGATGTACTTCAGGTCAACCATATAATGACACTTTGAAACGTTTATATTACAAAATATGTAATGTCTACTTTGGAGATTGTTAAAAGAAAAAGAGAAGTAAAGAAAACAGGAACTTCATGCCTGTAAAGTTTCTATGAGAGGCACTGGATATACATTGAGGTTTTAGTAAAGGTGAGAACTTACCCTTGATGCTGGAAGAGTTGTTGGACTGCCTTCCTGTCATCCGACAGGTCAATCATTCCGATGATGAAATGTCTGACAACCTCCCAGGCCTGACGGCGATAGAAACCTTCTGTTGTGGGAGACTTGAGCTTGTTCAAAGCTGTTTCTATGACCTATAAAAGTCACAATTACATAAATCATCACAATAAGTTACAAAGTGAGCATAAGATTGTAAAAAATTCATTCCCTGAAACGTAGAATATTTTAAGATAACTATAAAAGCATGAAGATACAGTGACATGTTGTTTCTGTTCAGCTAAGAATAAAAAATAATAAAAATATATGTATAAAGTGCTTTACATAAAAGAATATATCAAAGCTGTTTACAAAGTTAAGTGC
>WURT03141022.1:0-11224 GCA_009936505.3 Holothuria glaberrima | reverse complement strand
ACATTTGAGAAACTAAATCCACTGGACCAAAATGTGCACAAATGTATTGGGCAATTTTGTTTTTCTCAATACACGCACGGGAAATTTGGGGGAGGGGGTTGAGCGAATTTTTGGGGGCTTGAGCCCCCAAAGCCCCCCCCCCCCGTAAAACCGCGCCTGCCCTGGACTGAACTCGGCGCAGTTTGATCCAGCATTGTGCAAATGACATGCTATAATAGACGAGAATCATTTCTATTGATACTTTTATAGGTGTGACTTCACAGCTGAAGTTTTAGCACATTGAGTCATGTAAAACATAATCTATACGTCTTTGATGTAACAGTAAACTGGGCCTTATAACCTGCTACACTGTATAGTAGCATACACTTTTCATCGAACTGTGAGACATATGAGCTTTCTAAGACGAACATACGAGCATGCAGGAGCAGCATTTATGTGAGTCCATGTAGCTTAAATTATCACCAGTTCTCATTTTATTGTACTTATCCACAGTTGTTAAATCAGAGTGTTACTACTAGCAAGTGGCAACTCTATGGTTAAATATAGGACGGAAATTGCATTTGCGGCAGCCTATTGTTTTCTTGGAGAGGACCCCAGACCCATCGTATGCTGGCAGTACTAGGATTATTCTTCCCCTAATTTTTTTCCTGCAGATGCCGATATATTTCCCCAAACTAAATTTTTAAGCCATGAGATTTAGAAATAAAGGAGGTCTGCGAGCATCATTTGGTCTAGGAAGTGTTATTTCCCGCGATCTGAGAGGTATATTTACCAAAGAATTTTTGTACGCTAAGCGCGAACCCATGATAGCGCTCCGCTTAGATAGTATCAGGGAACAGACATGTGTCCCCACCATCATCCAAGACGGATCTGCGCTCATGTTTAAAACTATGATTATTTTTTGTAAAACATAAGCAATATTTCCTTTTAAACTGAAACTTGGTGTTTTTAAAACATAAATATGACATTTCTCTAATCATCGTTGCCTACAGCAAATATTTCGAACCATTTCCGCCAGTGTGATTCTCTTTTGCTGACAAATCAGCTGTTTGTGTATAATTCCCTGCAATAACATGTTTGATAGTCCATTTAAAGGCGAAAGGAAGTCGCCCCAAAATTTGCTTTGAAAAATCAGCAAACTGTTGCAAATCTCCTCTTATTACATTACAAGCATCTCTGAAGACGTTTTCAACATAAATATTAAAAACAATAGGTAAAGCAAGGAGAATTTCACAGTTCACTAACAAAAATAATGTTACATGATCAAAATATGCCATTCATGAACTAGAGTGACGGGGCATACTAACTCTGATTGGGTTGACTCCATTAGAAAGACCCAGTTGAACGAAAATGACAAAGCAATAGTTGTCTCTTCCCACACAGAGAATACACATGTATTACCACTTTAGATCAAAAGGAAATAGTCTCATTAAAGTGATATTTTTGTAGCCATAGTTTTCGGGTGGACGAAGATTATGTTTGCAGGGTGATACATGATGCACATACTATACTAGTGTAATATTGATTAGACGTAGTCATGTTTTCATTGGTCAACCATGCTTGAAAACAATGTACACAGCGAAGACATGATAATCATAGCCGTAGTATGATTTCACACGGTACTCTAGTTAGCAGCTCCCATGCTTGAGATAGAAAGAGAATTGCAAGTCTCTGGATTGACAAAATCAAGGACTCAGTTCAAACATGGAGGTGATATAAAAAAGCAACGAACCAAAGAACGGAAATCACTCCTCCCCTCACATACATAGGCTATGCGCAACACAGAAACTGTGTAGTAACTCCTCACATGTACACCCAACTGTTTGCTGCATGCAGAAAGTTATACACACCATAGCTGACAAGAACAATAGATATTGTCATTATTTTTCATTTCAACCAGACTTGTAGCAGTATAGTATGAGTACAATGTCATGAGTACGAGTGCAAGGGCCGTGTCTGTGTTGTGAGTACGAGTACATGTCCTTTTTCACAAATTCGAGTGCAAAATTTTGCATTGGCCCCTATGGAGAGCTTTCAAAATCTGTGAGTACGAGTACGAGTTAATTATCATATGAGTACGAGTACAGGCAATTGTGCAAACCCATGAGTACAGTACGTACTCACGACAAGTCTGATTTCAACTTTTTTTTGGCACATTTTAAGGGCAATTTAATGGTTCACGTGGTCGTTTGTGTACCTTATTGGCTTGTTTTACTAACATGACAAAGAATGTTACATTTGATCGAGATAAGACCTTGGTTTACCTGTGACAAAGTTCCAAAGTTAGTATAATATGCCCTTCACGTTATATATAGGCTATCCAGTTGCGGCTTACACGCGTACATGTAACAAAAGAAAATATTGCAAAGTCCACATAACTTTGAACTTTACATATCTTTCCTTGCCTGGACAACGTCAATTAAATGTATTTGACCTGGGAGTTGTAACGTAACAACTCCCTGATTTGACAAAGGTTTTTCCAAAACATAATGACATTTGCTTTCGCTTGTGGGTACCCTATAGAAGAAAAAAGTTATTATCTGACCAAGTGCTTTGATAGCTTACACTTATCCAACATAAGTGTGTCATTCCACAGCCTGCACAGCGTCTCGTTTTGGCTTCCGTCATACGGGGCTACCAATTGCTTGAGGTGAGCTAGTGGGAAAACTATCCGCTCCGCAGGCGAGTCATTCCACGGCGCTCATTCCAAGACACTCTGATCAGGGGGTTGCAACTCCCTGCTCTGATACACGTCATGAAACTACCCTGGTGACACCATTGAAGTCTACCCCTAAATGAAGCTACCCATAGAGACAGGTGTTACGGGCTCGGCTCAAGGAGCGCAACGCTTTGAGTGACAGTGACATGACCATTGTGACGTAACTGTCATTATGTGAACGCGCACTATGGAAAGAGCTTACACGCATGGAATGCTTGACTGATCAATTAAGTCATACCATTCGACATTAACATGTCTAGATGATATTATTGTATTGAAAAACAAAAGATATTTCAATTCATCCGCTCATCTGAATGTCACGTTGATTCGCTCTCTAACAGTTGGATTGCCTGTCACGTCTGCCTCCAGCGTGCGCCAGTCTTACCTGTAAGCTATTATATGTTTCACGCCGGTTTAATCACAAGGTTACAAGTTTCGTGCCTCCATTTACTGAGTCTGTTTAAATCGTTAACTTGACACAAAATTGAAGTTAAGGGCAATCAACGTAGGGTGGAAGTTAGCAGCCGATGAAAGATTGATAGTATGAAATCGCTTTTCAAGGATAATTTTTTCTCTTACTATCACGCTCATATTTTACAGCTTTAAGGTTAACGCTCATCGTTCAAGTTCGATATTTCCCCAACATTGTAAGGCAGTATATCTTGCTATGTTAGAAAGTTTCACGGAGGAGTCTATCCAATGGTTACAGGAGTGTCAAGATACTTTAATCATTTCCCATTGTGAAATCATATAATTGAATGTGATTGGTTGTAAAACTGTCCAATAAAATGTGGCGATTTATTGTCCAGACAGTTTGACCCATTTTTGGCAAATTCAGAACAACGCCCACTTGCAAAATGAGATAAAGGAATAGGCTAGATAACTCTTAACCTGAATATGTTTGTAAGAAGATAAGTATCTGACTAGTTATCTGTTGATTTCATGAACGTGCTTTAAAACCGTCAATGTGGTTTGAACTTCAGAAAATAAAAAAATTAAAATGAGTACGATAGGGTTTGTTTCTGTTTTGCGATAATGGCCCACAAGAGTTTTGCATAGTATCAGCCTCACTGGTGAGGCTTTAAGAAGAGGCATTCGACTAATATGTGGAACTTTACGGTTTGGGGTAGAAACCAGTTAAGTGTGTTCACCCGTTCAAGTAGAGTCTACGTTGTGAATTAAACCTATATCTTCTTGTATTGTCTATAGGAGACTTTATCATTACAAAATGTACCCATGTAATTATGGGAACACGGGAGTATAAACAATAGAACAGTGACGTCACGCTATTGTCTACACTCCCGGTTTCCATAATTCCATGGGAAAATTTTGTAATGATGAAAGTTGTTTATACTCCCAGTTCCCATAATTCCATGGGTGCATTTTGAAATGATTAAAGTCTCCTATTGGTGACAAAAAAGGCAACAACCTCTATGTGCGGGCTTTATTTTGTATTTCATATTTGCATAGCAGTATATGGGCAGACATTTCACAAGGATGTGGGGTGGTATTTGCCTTAAAATTTTCCCTCATTGGTAAGTAACTATGACATGAATTTTGCCCTGAAATCACGGGGGGTCAACAGGTGGAGAACGGGGAACATGTACCAACGGCACCGCTTTTGAAAGTGGAGGAGCTGGTCCCCCACTTTTTCTGAATTCGAACGGAAGCATTGAGCAAATGTTTGATTCCATAGCTTACAATACAGCTGATTCAAAGGAATCAATTGCGTAAATAGTGGAAACAACCATTTAATGGATTAAAATCATGATAATATGACTCAGATTACACCACAGATCATCTGGCCGCCACATTTTTCCAGGGCCTTTAAGTGAGCCCCGGCTTTTAAAGTTTCAAGATTCACGTTTGAAGTAGTTCTGATCAAGGTCATACCCAACCCCACCTCCCCATTTTTCACAAGCAGTAGACGCTCTTGCCTGGAAAACGAGGTTTTTGGTCTGAAATTGACTTTTTTAGTTAGGGGGAGGGCTCTCGACCCCCTCACCACAGCTCAAACGCCCATTTCCTTCAGGAATGACACAGTGTGCAACCAAAACCCCAAATCATGTAGGGGAATTGGTTAACCTTTGAACATCTGTCTTGACCTGGTATATTTACGTGCAGATCAACAAACATTGACGATCACAACAAGGCACCACTTTTAAAGACGCAATAGCCGTAAGTAATGGAAGATATAAGACCTCAAAAGGGACGAAGTTTTTAGTTCAACTCATCCTTACGAAAACACATACTCTGTGTAGCGGAAGCCATGGGAAGTCGCTATTCAGGTTTAGTAGAAGCTCAAACCCTGTACTGATACACACTGGTATGATAGAATAGTTTACGCTCATCTTTTTAAGTTTGCAAAGGGTCATATCACTGACGTGAGACGCTAACCGACTACATGGTCAAGTATAAGGCTCGTCCCATCTTAAAGCATTTCTGACGAATTTCGGGTGCCTTTGACTTAACGCCTTGGTTTTAAAGACAACGCCTGAGATGGACATCAAGCCAGGTGAAAGCTGCAAACAACATGAGCTCTTAGCGAGTTTTATCAGGGAGTGGTTTTAACTTGTCAGTGGAATCACACTGCCCATGATACACCGTATTTGCCTTTGGAATTAAGCACTGGGTTAAGAATGAGCATCCGACCAATTGGGTGTAATGCCCTTCCCTGGACCACAAAGTTATCGGGGTTGACGACTCCCTGCATTGGCTGAGTAGTTCCCTGCAGATGTCCAACAATTCCTCGTCTACTGTGACGATCCTGCTCGCACAGTTCTACCCCTATATTGCCCTTCCATACTCTGTTAACTGCCCCTGCCTTATTGAGGAAGTTTAAATGGTAGGTTTTGAGTAACAGTGATGCTAATTGCCCCTCCCCACCCCACAACACCACCACTAGCCCGCTGCGGCCAACATACACTTGGCTGTATGCTATTCGTTAGAGTAGGGTGTTTTCATTCCCAAGACAGACCAAATGATGATTTGAACAGCCAAGAATTATACTTAGTATACTGCAATGTCTAAAGCTGCTCGAGGTGGGCGCGAATAACAGAACTGGCAAAGAATAAAGGTTACACTCAAATTGTTGGAGTCGTTAAAACGAAATTAACAGTCGCCCCAATCCTTTTTTCAAACACCAACAAACTTTACCAATACTCTGTCATTTCCCTCGCAAATATTTTTCATGGTGTTTTAGAGCATAAATATTATACATAGCCTAAAAGGTGCATCCAACGATTTATCCTACACGGACTTAATTATTTAGAAAAAGAAAATGCTGCTTCACACCAAAAATGAATTAGGATACCAAGGCATACTAATTCAAATTAGGGTTCAACCTCATAATACCAGGGGCAAAAAGTCCGGTGGAATCAATTCACCAAAAAAGATCGTGCCAAGTCTCAATAACTCCCTGTGTCAACTAAAACCTTAGGTTATGAGACCGGGCACAACTCTCCGTACTGCAATGTGAACAGGTATGATATTGTTTTCCATCCGTATGAACTATGACCTACTCTTCTATCTGTCTCACATCGGATTTTACGGAGCACCTGAGATTCCCGGACACTATTCTGCTCATCAAGATTTCTTGTTATCAAAGAAAGCGAAAAGTAATCCAACCAGACTCAATGTTCTTTCATTCTTTCAGTTTTATGCTTTGTTGTTACCTAAAAGACAAACGACTTGATTAAGTCAACAAACGGAGCAAACGATACTTCTGACTTTTGTTAATGTTGGGGTATGGAACTGTACATCACAAGTTAAACGCACTCCGCAGAGAATGTGGCCTGTATCGTAAATTAAGAATGCACATGTCAGAAGCTTTGCCTTACTCATAAACTCGACACATAAACACGACACCCTCAGAACTTTCACTATAAAACAACCAATTAAGTAACGATCTTTTTTCTGGTGAAAAGATCTCGGGTGATTTAGAGCCGTTACTTTGCGGTCACCAATTGGTCCAGAGAGATCTGTGGACGGAGTACTCGGTAGGAGTAGTCGGTCCAAACAGAAATCTGGAAGCCATTTCGGTCCAGCCAGTTTGAAACAAAACCGTTTAAGCAGCTGTTATGGAAATGAAAGCACTGCAAGATGAATCAGTAACGATTATATAAAAATCAAAGTATATAAAAATTCAAAGTATGATGACGTGACAACGGACTCCTTGAGTCTGTACATACAGATGTAACAGTTCTTGGCACTTGATTACTTCAGTAAGAGAAAACTTCAAATCGTCCATGAATCCACAGGAATGTGGACAGCTTCTAAGTTGTTATCGCTAAATGGAGAATTTCTGAAATGATTGATTGCATAGATGCAAATGTAAAGAAAACTTAACATATCGGAAGTTGGGAACTTTGGAACTGGTACTGGGGATTTGACAACCGACAGTGAAGTTTTTCATTACGTCATTGTTTAAGAACAAAGGTTGCCTTTGTGTGGAGTGCTGGCAGTCGAAAGGTTATAGAAACACAAGACATTCCTTTTTTAAAATATAGTAAGTATGGTTATTACAATCAAAATGATAACTTTACAACAGCAGTGACAGGCAAGAATATGATGAACGCTTTTTACATCCTAGAACCCGATGAGTCATGCATATTTCTAGGATTTGATGACGCAGACTATTGATATCTTAGAAGGGACTTCCCTTTCTTTCACGTGGACTGTTTCAAGTAAGTGTAGTTTATGTAGTCGCCAAGTAAAGCTTGCAGAACCAAACCAGTTGTCATTGAAGCACTTTCAAATGTCTGAGTCCACTTCCTTGGTAGACAGCGAGATCCCCAATCAGATATATGCCAGAACTTTTCCATCCCCAACCTAAACGACCGAATGGTACCTAGTTGTTGTCAAAATTTTGCCAGTCGTAGTTTTCGCTTCAAAAGTTTCCATATTCCTATATAAGCAGCTGAAAGGAACTGACATCATTCCTAACACAAATCAACTTCCTGTATGCTAAGCCTGAAAGCATGAAATTTGTGTATACGAACTTCAGCTTGAATGCTTCCTTCATGTGTTTCGCGGAACCCAATACCTGTGGGCATCATATTACAGAAATGATACAGGGCTGGAACTCATGTATAAAATGGTTATTGAAAAAATGATGTAATCTGAAAGACATTCAGAGACTTAGGAGCAAGCGGTAGCCAAGGAAGGGGAGGGGAGAGCGACTGAGCCCCCTCTGAAAAAGATAAAAAAATCATTGCCTTAATGCATTTTAGTAGATCTCGCCCCCCTACTAACATATCCAACCCCCTTCCTGGAATCTATCTCGTACTCCGTCACTACCTTATCTAGTTACGGGCCTGTCAAGTTAGAAGCAGGTCAACGAAATCGAATGGCTGAACAAAAGTAGATCATCTGCGTCAGCTGTCTACCGAAACATCTTCAAACGAAAAGTATTTATTTCCTTTGAAAATGTAAGCTATAAGAGGTGTACTTCAGAAGATGGTATATTGCTTTACTAACGAGGCAATCGACGATTTAAGATGACATTGAAACGACTTGATGACAACACAATTAAGACATGATATCCGTTTAAAAGACGATATGGTGACGACGTGATGACCACTTGATGACGACACTAGCTGGGATGAGTCAACATTGCCGCAAGGCTGAATGCTCGTTAAATGTGAACTTAGGAGATTAAATGACGACATAATGGTTACAAGGATAAACAGGGAACCACTACATAAAAGCTACAATGTAAATTTTTTTTGTAGAATTACAGACCAAAAACGCCGACTTAAACGCCCGACTTAAACCAATTGATTACAAACTGAGCTGTAAAACCTCATCTAAATAACTAACTTACTACAGGCCAGAAATAAAGAAATATATCAACATAACAGAAAAAGTGCTGTCAATTTGTTTCCAAACATTGACAGCACTTTTCCGTTTCCTCTTTGTATTTCCTTGTTATTTGTCCTGTTATTTAACAACAGTTTACGGACATTTTCTTACATTGTACATAGTATAGATTACAAAGTTTGACATATACTTTACAGCGATGGAGGCAACTTCTTTATATGTCAACGGTCTAAGAAAATGAGGCATCTCGAAAAATTTCTCTTCAGTACTCAGTAACTTTCCACTCTTTTATGGGAAGGCGAACAGGAAAAGTTTAAAAATTAAAATTAAAAACAGCCATCTGTGAATAAGGATAGAGGGTATTCTGATTTCAGTTAAAGTGGCTGTCTTTACCCTTAATAGCTCCTCCTTTTAAAATAAATGCTATCAACAAAGAGTAGGTACTCTGCCCCATATGCACAGGTGCACAGGTGATAATATACAGATGCATACTAGACCTACAGTTAAGTACTATCTTCCTTAATTCTTGAGATATCTGCTTTTAGTGAATAATATTGGCCCATGGAAGAAGACTTCCAACAAGTGTAATGGCATGTTCACTTAACGACGGAGATCCTTACATTTCTTTTGTAGTTTGTTTTCATAATCTTTCTCTATAGTTAGTGGTGTAACCGAAATATCTGAAAACAGATTATAATCAACGACGCAAAGCTTGCAAGAATAAAGTGAGCTTTTGATGTTATAACAAATTTTCTGCAAGTAACTTTATATGGAAAACGTCAGTTCCTTCCAAAGGCGTAACAACATAAGAAATGTGATATTACATCAACTTCACAAGACATTCAGATTAATAGTGTGAATAGGGAAGGGTAGGGTAAGAACGGTCCCCTCTACTATCTTACTGAAAAACTAAAAAAAAAAAAAAAAAACTAAGCCATCCTTCTCTTTCAGTGGTACTACTATTACAGAACATTTTCACAAAATGGTCACTCGAACTCAACAATTAGCCTGTTGACTACAACACCTGTGCTTATTACCAGGGCTGTAACCAATCCACCTTATCCAATTCCGGGCCAATTCCGATTCCAGTGGCCACCATTTTCTGGTCAATTCCGAGTCCAGTACCCTCGATTCCGATCCAATTCCGATTTCAGATTTTCCAATTACGGGTCAATTCCGAATCCGGCCATTTGACAATGTAGCGCCTCATACAAATGCTTTTTGAACTGTTGACAGTTACACGTATGATGAAAACCGGCACTTTTCAGGAGTCGATTTCGTACTCTTCCTGACCCTATAATTAAGTTGACTGATGTGACCATTTACTTGTCAAATTGTGCAGCAATAATACTGTTGCCTCGGCACATTTTAATGAAACTTTCATTTTTGTGGACTCTACTGGCAGACTGGACTCGGCTCCGAGTCCGAGTTCAGCTAAGTCCATTCCGGGCCAATTGCGATTCCGTGACCTCCCATTCCGGGCCAATTCCGAGTCCGGCGAAAAACGGACTCGAGTCGGGAATCGAGTCCGAGTCCGGACTCGGATGTTACAGCCCTGCTTATTACCCCCCCCCCCCCGTAAAATGAGTTATAGGCTACCACTGTTGTGAGGGTACAGACTACCTTCTTACTTTCCCTGAAAAGTAGGATGCTTGCGAATCAAGTCATTACGAGAAATATTTGTTGGGAAGATGATAGGACTTACTGGCAGTAGTAGATTCGTTTTGATCTCTGAACTGTTTAAATTTATGTAGCGGCGATGAGCCTATGCCTTTAACTTTTTATCAGCAAGGATACATCAAAATCCCACCTTCTTAACACCTCAGAATTTCATCAAGTAGTCGCGGAATACACGAGCAGCAAGAGAGAGAAAGGGAGAGTAGACGATTTAATCCCACCGTGTCGACGGGATGTTTGTACACTTGCTCCCGTCTATACTCCTGGGCGAGCGTTTCGTGTCATGCAAGGATGCGTGTTGAGAGACGAGTCTTTACTACTCAACCAGTCCCGTAATCCCGTCACTGTTGTACTGTGCTCTCTGTCCATGACCAAGACCACACAAGCAATAGTAGCTTCGTTTATACTACAGCCATACCAGTCATACACAGAATGATTATTATCAACCTTATCTAGAAGTTATATAAACCTGCACGTTAAATTTACTCTGATGCAAAAACCCATGGTATAACGAAACACCTTCCCGTGTAACTGACCGTGCGTTCTCAGCCTTGTCCAATTCTCTTCACATCGAAGAGGGGAAGGTAGAAAGTGGGGATATTTTCCCTCCGGGTTGCTTTTCCCCTTTCTATATTTTTCTCCATCCGAAGGCCTTTGGAATCAATCCATTTTAGTATAAATATGTTTTCCATCCTATTATTATCTTCTCTTTACAATTCGTATTGATCTTCACCTACCCTTTCTGTCTCACTTACCCCCTTCCTTTGTCTACCTCTTCTGCCTCAAAAAATTTGGAATCAATATTGGCTTCTTTGATCTTTGTCTTTCCCTTATAATGCCCTGGCTAGATGAAATATGCCAAACAGAAAGAAACTAGAAAGCCAAAAGGCTTAGTGATTCCTTGCCATGTTAAACATTGTGATAAGCAAGGGTCACCCTCATGACAAGCATAAGATCCCACACAGTTATCCTACTTGAAATATCATGTTAATAATTCAAAACCTTTAG
>WURT03141011.1:0-11224 GCA_009936505.3 Holothuria glaberrima | reverse complement strand
CTGTTTCTGTGTGTGACGGCTCTCTGGTTGAGGTCACCTCGGTGAATCCCAGATCTGTCCCCAGTTACTTGGGTGTACCTTCTCACATTGATGTATGTTCACTGTTATTGTATCAGGAGATCAGCTCTATGTATAATGACCACGCGTCATTCCTGAGCTAATAGGTGTAAAGCTTATGAATTCTCTACCGTCATGTGACTTGCAACTGGTCAAGAGTTGTTGCGATTGTGAAATGATGCCTCCCAAGAGTGGGTGGAAGAAATTACCGGGACATTTCTGAGATCAGTATATGTGTTGCCTCAGGTGTTACTTGCATTTCGGCTGCGTAGGGACCTTCTGCTCCTCGTACTTATATTGTATTACAGCATTTGGCCATTTTAACGACATCTCATTTTTGCTCAGCAGTTGTCAGATGAGAAGCCTAGAGGGGACCGCTGTGTGTGTAGCTTCAGTTAAGGTGATGCTATGGGCCAGAGGTTGGGTAAGGCCAATCACAAGGGAATTGCGGGAGTTAAGGTTGTATTTCTCATGCTAATGGGATGTTGTTTGTATTTCTCCTCAGAGGCTGTTTTCTTCTTGAGGCTGTTCATTCTACTTGTTAAAAGCTTGTAAATTATCCTGTACTGCAACGTTACTGGTGCAGCACCAATAAACTGAGAGAACTGGCCAAACTGATGTAACTCTGGTTTGTTTTGATTTTGTCACCGCCTCTACGGGTAGTGATCTCCAGGTGTCCGTATCGCGCGCGTCCCGATTCCCTACACAAGTTTTGTGTGTCGCCGCTATATTATCAATGCCATTTCGCATTCATTTCAAAGATGTAGATGACGAGCGCATCACTTTTAAAATGTTGACATTGTCATGTGATCATATATAATTGAGACATGTCAACTTATATGAAATTGAGGCTTGTCACATGAGGTTTCTGATTCTTTTCTCTTGAAATAAGAATACTTTCCCGCTCTTCTCACTCATTATTAGAAAAGGGTTAGCCTATAAAAAAAGATTTCCGCTTCATATGTAGTTCCCATTTTGACTTGGGGTACATCTACTCGCAGGATGTTAAGCTTTGAAAAACTTTCAACGTTACAATTAGAACACTTATGTTACTGAATTTACTTTTATTGCTGTGTTACTTGAAATGCTTAATGGCATCTTACTTTGTCATTCCACAAAGATTTCCTCTTCTCACCAATTAAAGACTTGTGTAAATGTACTTGGTTAAAGTTTTTGGGTGTTTCGTCTTCTTTCATTGTTTGTATTGTTGTATTTGGCTTTCAAAGTCAGGGAATTATTGTTAAACATAGATCTTGGACCACGTAAACTTATATGACTTTAAAAGTAGGTCTGAGGTTTATTGAACCAAAGGAGTTACACCCCACCTTGGAATAATACCTCTTGTTATGATCGGAATATAACAGTTGCAATGTTTTCAGTACCTCTGTATCATTTAGTGGAAGGTTATCTCCACAGAAGCAATGTGATGTCGCCATAGCAACATAAAGGTGGCTACATTGACAAATTCGAGTACAGTCCTCCAATGACTTGTCTGGTGACTTGAAATCGAAAGGGAGAGGGGCACGAAAACATCCATGAAATTTGGTATCTGTGAGATAATGAAAACATTCAAGTAAACAAATGTACTTTAACGTAACATTCGAAACATTTTAACATCCGTTTTGAATATTAGGACAAACAATACCTGTTAAAACTTTCTACGCATTTCGAGCTAGAGCTGTCGAAAGGTGGAGGGCAAGTGCTAACTAGCATCCCACCCATTTTCTTGCCAGTTCGGAGGAAGCCGGTTACATTCCGTGTTTTTCAACTTCCTCCACTGCGGTTTGTCGGCCCTTAAATTTTATTTTAGGCCCTTAAGGATAGACTCCCTAATACGAACCAAAATGTATGTAGATTGTAGAAATGCTGTCAAGACTGAGGAAATTTCACACCTCACTGGCAAAGTTGTCTTTCTTTATTTGTCTAACAATGCTTACTGTGAACAACTATTGGGGACTTACCATTTCGTCAAACTGACCTGAGTGGAATCGAAAATGCATGCTATCCTCGATTTAAATTAATTTCGCCGACAGTGGATCTATGTTTGAGAACATTCCAAGTAATCGAAGAAATATCGATCCACTATTACTTAGATTTTCCGGAAAAACTGGAACACCACAAAACTCTGTATAAATATATCCCTGATAGCACACAGTGTTGGCGTTACGTTGGGCCAATGTTGGCAAGAGTTGGTATTACATTTACCCAACGTAATGCTAACACTGAGTGCTGTTTGGAATAAATATGTATATTTACATATGTTTCTATCCCATTTCTTCCCCATTCCTGCCTCCCATTGCCCATTGCCCAAATCTCCGCTTCGTTTCTCTGCAACACCCCACCCGTCCGTAACTATCCTCCCCGCACCCCGCCTGAGCTTCCTACAAATCAAGGCGCCACCCCATTTTTCGCAACTCGGGCTAGATTGCACTATGTAAAAGGTTTGCCATTATGGTATGTCTCTCTAAATTCATTTTACAAGTTACAAATTAGAGCACGTTCGTTGCGAAACCTATGAAATTCTTTTCTCGGGTATTCAAGTTTTATTGTTTTCTTAACAATGGAATTGAAGAGTGTTTAACGCCGTTTATAGAAACACCATTGTTTTAACTTACGTGCCATCTGAAAGATGTGCAAATTTGTCCATACTGCAAAAAATCCATGTCCTCCACATTTCTGATGTTCTCTACAAGTCATGATGCTGCTACAGGACGAATCAAATGCTTTAAGTTCCTCCTCCGGTAACTCATTGCCGCAATAACATCCTTCCCTGCCAATACCGAAATATAAATATCCTTGACAGTCCTTGTAACATATTGATCTTTCTGTCAAGTTTCCATGGAATAGCAATGGGCTGTTTGCTGTGTGGATGAAACATCCCTCATAGTCAGTACCTTTTGAGGAATATAAAAAAGAAACAAATATTTGCATCACAGATTTCAAAACAGTTAGTTCCTTTTTTCATTAATTATATTGTGTTTTCATCGTCTAAAGGACGACCTTCGCTTTTACCAATATTATTCGTTTGTCTTCGCTACAACGGCTGTTCCCTTGTAAAATTTTACCGATGGTTGTAGGTATCGCCAAAATTACAGCGTGTCTCTGTAATAATGGTTTGATTAAAACTACTGCTTTAAAGCGGACCGAAGGATCTCTTTTTTTTTATTCTTCCTAATTCCCATGTACAATATAAACTTTTCATGGCGTCTCCACTTCGCCCTGCGATACATAGAAATATGTTGATTACTCATGGCCATTGATCAAAAACAGGCTACTTTTCGTTTCTATCTTCTGTTTCTATTATCTAAAACACTGCCTCTTGAAAGTAATTGAAACTACGAATACCTTTACTACCTTAAGAAAGTGTACTTAAAATGTTTTGATAGCACACATTCAAAAATCGTTTATTATTTTAAGCACTAGTAAAAAGCTGATGAAAGACTGTTATTGCGAATATTATATAAATCATTTTATTTTACGTCGAGTCAGCACCTCAATTCGGTCACTGCATAATCATACTTACAAATGAATTGTAAATTCTTACCACGATATATCTTCATGGCTACATCAATTTCGCACTTTTCTCCTGAACATGGTATATTACATCTACTTTCAAATGAACCAACATATTCGTATTTGTCATCGTAATTGCCACAAGAACACTCTGTTCCGTTCTGAAGTGCATACATAGTGTAGTTATTTGACGCGCAGAAGCTGGAGCACCTAAACGTTTTCATCTTTTCGGTTATCCATTTAGGTCCGATCAAAAAATTTTGTTCGTAACAGCCAAGATACAAGTCGTCTGAAAAGAGAAAACGACTAAGTATATGACCGTAATAGTGTTGCAGCCACTGCGTACACCTTGTTATATTGTCTATTTTTTTCTGGATTGATGGTGCTTGTCATGATGTCAAGTAGGAAAGGAAAGAAAATATTACTCTTGTCAATCTGGCAGTATTGACCAGTTTGTGTAGTTAGTATAAACAAAATGGCCAAAAAATAGTTTTATAATGCTTTCTAGTGCTTTTCGGGAACGTAGACTAAACTCAATTTATCTAACCTTTGAAAATCTGGGTAAGGCCCTATAAGAGGTGCTACTTCACAGAATAGGCATTGAGACTCATAACCTTGAAACCCTACTTAAAATACATATTTTCTCATACATTCCCACGCCCCGAATCAGAATTATTGGTCCAAATTCCAGACTACACCAGAAACTCCTCTCGGAACATTTGGTTTTAAAAATGGTGACAAAATGCAAAAAAAGATAATAATTTTGAAACAGTATGAGGACTTTTCCCAGTGTTTCTAATCTTTTTATATTTTCCTATCTCAGTTTAAATCAGTTTCATTAAAGTATAATTTTCAATGTGTGAGCTAAGTTCAAGCTAATTAAAACAGCTTACCCCACATCTCTTCCACCCTTTTGTCTTTATTTCTTAGGTAGACAAACAAACATGAGAAGGAAGAAAACCATATTGAGACGAGTTTGCACATTGCGCCGGATAGGTCGCAGTATTTTTTTTTTTTTTGACATTTTTTGTAGCTCTTCTTTGCTTCCAAAGTAATATCATTTCATGCAGGCGGAAATGTTTCCTAAGAAATATGTTTGAAAGGGGTGATGGGACGATATTAAAACGTTATTGTTCCTTAAATTGTCTCAGCTTCCATGAAAATTTCAAGAGTCATTATTTGTTTGGCAAATCTGTATAAATAAAGTCGTCTCGCAGTATTATAGTCAAGAATAATGGAACATGTAAAAGCATTTGCTTACTGATTACCTGATTGTAATTAATGTCTTTCTAGCTTTTCATTTCATATAATAATAACTAAATGCATGGAATGACAAACATAGGTATAACCACCAAAGATGGGAAATCTTTTTACATTGTTTGGTAATTTCATTGGTGTAGATTAACGGAGATCTCAAAGTAAAGGCAGGTCAATTTATACCGTATGAACTTCCCTGGACCTTCAATGTGTGCTTTTAGTGATATCTGAAACAAGTAAATTAATGGACGGATAATTTCAAAGCACTACCAACTGTAAGACTTACGCCAAGCAATTCTGAAACGGACGTCGAATCGATTTTAGTCAAAACAGTTTAAGTGAAACTATTAAGCAATATGAATAATATCTAAAATGACGCAGACACGCCAGATTAAGAAATCTTCTGTGCTGTTATCCATATTCCTTCCTGCAATTGGTAAACATATATCTATTACATTTGTACTCTGAGCCACAAAGAAAAACTCATTTTGGCAGGGTTTATTTCGATATTTACTTTTCTAAATTACAGTAAAACGAAAATGAAGCAAAGGAAGAGACCCATAGAAAGAATAATGAAATCCAGGCTAATAGAGGGTTTGTCTAAAGGGAAAGGTCTCATTAGTGTTCGTCGAACAGAATTCGAGGAAGTAAAAACATTTGACCAATTTTGAGAAGGAGATCGTTGTCCTAGGATACTGGAGAATGTCAAAGGGAAGGTTGAAATGACAATTTTTGGAATACTAAAGGGTCCTCTGGTACTAATTGGTGCAACATTATGTAAATTCTGAAGTTAATTTATGTTTAAGAGTTGGACGGAGCAGAAGAATCTTAGGAGTTCCTCTGACTCTCACGACCCTATCTAATTAAGAGCTAGCTAAGCCACTGATTAACCAGTAAGCAATGTCCTTTTAAATCGTGCAACTCCTCTTCAATATGTAAAAATATTCCTGTTGAAAACTAGTCCTGCATGCGTCGGGTGAACCTCAGCAGAAGCTTTTGTGTGGATACTTTGCCTTTTTGGCGGAACAGTATCTCAGTCTGTAATAGCAAATAAAGCGTGGAAATCAAACTGGTATTTGAATCTTACCCGATTGGGATCGTGTTTTCTCATTCATCCAAATAGCTATATTTCCAGACCCACCACATTTTTCGCTTCCTCTGCAGTACAAACTGTTGAGTGTACAGTCTGACGCGCTCCCGTAGGTTGCTGTTCTTGGTAGTTCATCGCTGCAATAACATTTGTTCCCTTGAGTCAAGCCGCTGTAGGAATTTCCACATTTCATTTGACACACGTCTAAAGTCAGATTTGGTACGTAACCTCCAAATAAGTTGAGATGTCGAGAAGAGAATGCAAAGCAACCTTGGAACACATCATCTAAAAATATAATCACCATTTGCAACAAAACATGATACATTTCATATTTAAAACAGGACTGATAAATCAAAAAAGGTGCTGTAATCTACATGTAAGTGTAAGAGGTAGATTGTTAATGGTTTTCCCAGGAAGTGTTTCTCTCGTAAATTTACATTTTCTAAATGTAATAACTATTGTAGACGTATGACGATATAAACCTTTTTAATACGGTAAAATTGAAATTGAGTCGTTCTGATAATTGTCATTGACTGTTATATATCATCAGGGATGTCCAATAGTCAAACCATCAAAAACTCTTTTAAACAGCACAAGTGAAGAAATATAAGGTACAATGATAAAGTATGGAAGTAGGAGATTTACACATTTCAAAATAATGAAGACGTCCTCAAGCCTCTTCTTATTCCTGTTTAGTTTTCAGGGTGCTAGTTATAATAAGCAAGTTTTCCTAGCTTAAAACATGAATAGTATGATAACAGGGTGCATATTTCCCTCCTAGAAATCTGTCTAATGCTGTTAATGTTTGTTTGAAGTTATTTTGGAATATCGTTGTTGATCTAAATGTTATCCTCATTTGCACAAACGCACGGGACTACTTCAATAAGGGAAGGGGCTTACAGCACAATTTAAATGAATGTTTAATTTGCCCGAAAAATAGCATATAGGTCACATAGTCCACAAACAGCAAATTTTCCACCACGATGAGGGGGGGGGTGCTGCAGCCCCTATTCCCAAGCCCACCTACGACTCACAAGTTTATATGCATACTTTATTGATTATGATATATGTTGTCGGTTGTCGATTGTTTCTTTCGTAAGGCGAATATGCCATGTTCATTTCTAGGCAGTTTTGCCATTATTTACACGTTATGCTTAATGTATTAAAAGGTAAGAACTAACATGGAAACACTAGGATATCCTTATCGCTCACTGACCTTAAAATATCAACGTTTAGCATATGTCAATTGTATATATTAGCTGTATGAACTCACAACACAAAAATGAAATCTTGGGAAGTGACTTACTTTTATAAAATACAATGAAATTGTTGCCGCCACACAGTTGAGCACCAGCACATGGTATGTTGCATTCGTAGTCAGGAGCAACTCCATTTTTCTCAAAGACACTTTCATGTTTTCCACAGTAGCAGTATCTCCCATGTTCCAATCCGAAAACAGGAAGATTTCTCCCCGAGCAAAGTTTTGAACAAATTGAAATTGTCATATTGCTGCTGACAAGGTGTGGCCGTAAATTACTGGTTTTAGTAGTTTCGAAGCATCCGAGGTACGAACGCACATCCTCTTAAAAAATGAATAACAGCAAAACAGTTGCTAGAACATGCGATGACCAAGCTATGTGTTTCAATATTGAAATGTTAAAAAATAAACATATAATGTTTAATTACTGGGTGTAAATAGTGTATAGTACGCTTAGACAAAGGAAAGGTTCCATGTAGGCTTTTTGACTTGAAAAAGTAATAACACAATCCGTCGACAATCCCTTTTGTCAAGTTGTAGTATATAGTCCTCATTCATTAGATCGAGGTAATGCGATCATTAATACCAAGAGATTGTACTTACCAGTGACGACCCAAATGGAATTCAGTAAAATAACTAAAGTTTGAAGTTGAACTAGCCTCATTTTTGTTTTGATCTTCTTAAAGTTTTTCTGAGAAAAAATCAATACATATAAACGTTATCAGAAAATCTAGCCTGAAAGGAGGAAAAAATAGCTTTAAGAAAAGAAAGCTTTGACAACTTAAAGCTGTCTGGCGTGGTGTTGTCAAAAGGAAAGCACGCACGAGGGAGCTATTACTTTCAGTTTTCGTTCTTTTGTATCATATTTCTAGAATGATGGGTGCTCTTTAGGTCCATGAACTCATGAAACATGTAGCGTTGGATGAAAGAGGATGATAGAAGTGTAAGTTTTATCATTTTCAGCACCTTAACTTTATGCAAAGAAAGTAAATTCCAAAATTACTTTTTCTCTGATTAAAGGATGTCATCCTCCCTCTCACACCCACGCAAGTTCTCCAAGATACAATACATAAAACTTAAACGAGTATCTTTCCCATGGCACAATATTCGTTTTACAAGACTGTTTAAATTTAAACTTAAACCTAAAATAGCAGGCACAAAAACCACATCGACGTCACGCCCAAACAACTAAATACTCCGCACTTAATACACTGTTCACTCAATAGCCCAACAGTTAGCAATGTTACACGCACACTCACATAAATACTATTCAAGGTCGAGTAAAATAAGAACTACAAAACTTTTATGTCAAAATTTACACAAACTAACTGTCAAAATTACACACATCTTTTTGCAATAAAATAAAATTACACATAAAAAAATTAAATGTTATCATCCTCTTTTCTTGAGCAACTACTCAAAACCAAGGCAATTTCTCAGTGCATTATATATGCATAACATTAAATTTTCAAGTGCCAGCGTTCTTATTTGACTTAACCCTTATGAGAGGGTAATAACTACTGTTGTACAGACATTGACTGTGATTCACCATTCTGTTCTAATGTGATAAACTACTTTGCGTGTTAATGTTATGACAGGAATACTTTCGTTTTCGATCTCAGGTCGACCACGATCTACCGGTCGGTTTGACCATGGCGGACGGATTCCCTGCAGTCGACAGTGAAAAGCCAAGTCAATTTACCGAATACTATTTTCCTCGTTTTTCAAAATTAACATTTCATGAACGTGAAATTTCAAAATGAAGAATTATAAAATATAACTATCAAGGTTCGGGAATACCTATTTTGATAATATGAGCAACCTTTTTTGTCAGAAGCGTTCTCAGTACACTATGTGCCTACTAATGGTGGTACTACGCTTAGCAAAAAAGTAAATAAGAAAGAAGTTTCAGTAGATCAAAATCAGGATAAGTTCACAATCACCTACCTGATTAATCAATATGTAAGGGAAGGGCAGAACAATTAAGAGCTTGATAGCTTAGATATGAACCAAGGAACTATTTTATTATAGGATACAATGTTAAAAGGTGTCCCATACTAAGCCAGTGAGCCACAACTGGAAAAGTGTGACCACTCTGCAATTAAAGAAAGAACGCCAAAACTCAAAAGTTTGCTAAGTGTCGGTCCACAATAAGAAATTTTTCCTCCATGATAGAAATCCGTCCGTCCATGACAAATTATGCTGTTTATGATTCTTCAACCCAGGACTTAATTCGATTTTTCAGTCCTTCATTTGGCACCATGTACCTGCTTAGTAGTCTTCAGCTTACAACTCTTGATTTGATTCAAATCAAGTTGACCTGCTAGTAAAAAAGACAATCACTTGTCAACCCAATGTCCCAAAGTATACTTTAGTGTGGGGGGTTCAAAATTCTCGGTTGGTAGCTGCTCTTTGACTGACAGCAAAGTTTGAAAATTTAAAAGATGCAGAGTAGCTCAAATTCTACACAATGTAGAGAGAGTGCTTGGATTACACATTATAACCTTGTTTGTTCACAGGATATGGACTTAGGTTTAGCGTCTGCACTAGGAAGAGCGTTATGCACTTATAGGAAGAGCTCACGTTGCAATAGGAGAATTGGAACTGTCTGAGATAACGAGATTTGCCCTTAAATATCTGCTGTCCGTTCATGGCGCCCGTTCATGACGTATAAAAATACTTTTATTTTGCTTGACAGACAACAATGAAAAGTAACTTAAAAGTAACTTAAAAATCACTTTTACTTGCTAAGCTAGGAAATTTAATACAGCTTTTATTTCTTCATTAAAGTACACACGAACTTATTTTAGTGTAGATAGAAACCTGACAAAATACCAAAAGTGAAATGCAGGAAATTTGCCTTGTCCGTTCATGACACAAACAAGAATCCTTTGGTTTTATCTTGAGTAACAGACCATGACAACCAACTTTTATAAGAATATTGTGAAGTTGATAATGCCCTGAAACAAAAAGCCCACAATTTAAGTGCAAATAGCATCAAATAATTTATGTAGCCCTTTTCTTTATCAAAATATAGACAACATCCGTCCTTAACAAGCCCATCAGGCCCTAAACGTTATTTATGTGCCAACTTACCTGAGATAAAAGCATAAATCCCTGTCTTTCAGCAAAACTTTAAAAGAGCTATTTATCCCTTATGTAGCATGAGCTGCGTATTAAATATGGAACATAGCAAAAAGTTAGCTTGTTTTACCCATCACAAAACAGAGTAACTATAAATTGGACGAGGCGTGCTAAAAATATGTTTAAGTGCAAAATGTTGTTACGTTCAATTTACCATTCTGTTATAGAGAAAATAGATGAACCTTACTTCACCCTCTACAAAATAAGACAACTCTGCTCAAACGGAATTGAGCATGTGAAATTAACTTTTTGCCTCTGTGAAAAACTTAAAATGAATCATATTTTATAACCAACTTGTGGTAGTGCCAAGTAACACGAATGGCATCAGCCATATGGCATCAGCAGCTATCAAATTCGTAAATCTTTGTTGCAGCTTCCCTGGCTTCGGGGCTCTACAACCCAGGAGAAACACACTGGAGTTGTCTCGGTTGACCCCAGAGTTTCATGATGGCGGTCAGAAAGACTGTTTTCATCACCACTCTACAGATTACTTCTATTTTGCTCCCTCCCTTACCATATTTATTGGAGGGTGCGTATGGCACATCAAAAGGAGAATCTTGGGAATGACTGCAATGTATATACAGTAATGGAGCACTGGGAAACGACGACTTATTTTTAATCCCAGTGTCTTATACCGTTCAGCTTCAACTAACTGAAACAGCCCGTTCATAGACGTATCAGCAGCACCACTCTCGTAACAACAGGTGATAGTTGGCAACACAACGACGGGATCTACTCAATATGAGGTGTGACACGTAAAAGATTTTGACGAGGACAATGTATATTAGTCCAGGATACGCTCCAAATCTAGCTTAACCTTGCATTTTGACATATTGTATTGTATTGAGAAAGATTTCCACTATAATATATACATACTTATGTTACAATATTTACATAAACACTAT
>WURT03140989.1:0-11224 GCA_009936505.3 Holothuria glaberrima | reverse complement strand
GAGTAATACATGTCCGATTTGAATGAAAGTTTCACCAAAATGCATAGATTTAGTTCCTCCTTCACACATGAAAAGTAAATTTTTGCTTGGAACCCTTCTTTTAAGTACCTATCCATGCATTTTATGCAACAAAAGATGTACAAAGACACAAATTGAACATATTCCTTGTGCCATTGCTAAGCAAATTACATGGAGCTTTTCAACTAATACAAAACAAAGCAATTGTAACCAGCATTATAGCCAAAAGTACACAAAACTGTAGTTATACAATTGTGCTAAAAGTACCACAAAAGTTAAGTTTATTCTTGATGTTTTATTATCTTCCAGTGGTCGTATGAGTTGGGTCGGGCCATCCTTGAAAGCCAACAAACCTGATGCGAGGAAGTACCGTCTGATGCTGCAAGATTCAGCTGAGAATGCATTCTTGAGAGAACGTGGAATTCTTTGTATAGCTGACCATGAGATTGGAACCCACTTTGTATCCTCTTTTTCATATTTGAAACTATTTCTAGAAAAGTTTTTGCCTGATTTTATGAATATGTAAAAGTGCACATGTAAGAATCTACTTTGATATCCCTCCTTACTTGCTTATTGTAACATCTGTTCTGCCTCAAGATATACTAGACATGTAGTTGGTTAGTTAGATGAGGTTTTATGGCTCAGTTTGTAACCAATTGGTTTAAGTCAGGCCAGCCACAGCCTTTTTTCCAGTTGTGGCTCACTGGCTTGTTTTCCCTACTCCATTGCTTATGCTGAGCACCAAGCACAATGGCAGTAGGTTCCATTTTTAAAGTCTTTGGTATGACCCGGCTAGGATTCGAATCCCCGACCTTCCGGCTGCAAGTTGGATGCTCTAACCACTTGACCATGTAGTTGGGCCTACTAGACATGTAAGTATAAGGGAAGTAAAAAAGGAGGGGGGTTGGTGGGAGGGTTTTGGGGCAGCATTGTCCCCACAAATTTTTGTTGCACATAACTTATATACAGAGAAGCATAGACATACCAGGGGTCAATTTTTCTAGGGGACGAGGTTAGTTTTTACCCAAATATCAAATTTTGATGCCAATTTGCCCAAATTTTTATAAACTTATGTAATGTAATTTATCAATCTTTTTTTTCCCAAATTGAGAGGGCATATGCCCCTCCTGACCCCCGCCTCATATGCTTATGCAGAAATGACTGAAGGTAAGAGGGGAAACTCAACATTTTTGGCTGGTTTTAATTATACAGGAGCTTCCATCCTGTTTCAATAAATTTGCAATATGTTAAACTGCAGACTACAGGCAAGCTAGCCATCAGTGTGCATATCATGCAAAGTAACTTGAGATATTGAAAGCTTTGGATTCTTCCTAAATTCTTCCCTAATTCTATGAATTCCATATCATTCTTAATCTTCACTAGAATGCAGAAGATACCCATTTTTCAGACTGTCCCCCTCCTCTCAGAGTGTACTTTGGTGAATGATGATTCCAGCGAGAGTCTGATTGTTATTTCTTCATTTTAGGAAAGGGGAATTGAGTCCTTGACATTTTGTGTCCACATACAAGTCAGAGACAAAAACAACAAACAACAAAAAAAACAAACGAAAGAACGATGGATGATGCATTTAACTTCATTGCTAGTCTTGATCCAAAATAGCTTTACAAATTCACTACAAGAGAAAGATATGTCTGCTGTTGTTTCAAAACAACGTACTACGACACATATATGCTTTGATTGTAGTTTAACCTACAGTAGGTCCATATCTCAACTTTGGATTAAAAAACACTTATATGATATATAAAGAGTGTTTTCTTAGATTACATAACTGTTTTTCATATATGTTGTAAATATACCCCATCTCGTCATAAATGTCCATGTTACAGTAGCAGTCAATTTTCTCTCGGAAATATGAACTCTATGCCTGCATTGATGGAGATATATTTTTATCTACCCTGTTCTGTTGGTTTCTTTAACATTCCTGCTTCCAGATAAGATCCTACAATGACGGTCTCCAACCTTGGTTTTCCAATAGACAAAAGTTTGGGCTGCACAAACTCAGTTCCTTAAATTTGCTGCAAACAGAGGAAGGTTTGGCTACACTTAATACCCTCCTGAAGGCAAAGTCCAAGTATCTTTACTATCCAGCATTACTTTACTGTAAGTAAAAATCAGCCAGATCGTGATTTTCTTTTCTTCCAAATGTCTTAATTTTTGCATCTTTCAGCACTCGTAAAGCGCATTGAACAACTCTTGTTGGAGTCCCCGCAATGCATTCTTATTATTATACTTTTCTTTGCAAGCAAAATACAACAAGGGTTGACAAATTATACACTAAAACATTAAACTTAAAAGCATATCAACACATAAATCCAAGAGACAACATAGTTTAGGTTACTGCAATAATTTTAAAGAGCTACCAGGCCCCTCCAAGAACAGAGCCCTGTAATCCTGTGTGAACTTCACTTACATCTTAATGGTTTTAATATTCTGCCTAAAGGTCATTGTGAATTTCTTACTGTAATTCAGACACTGCCAGCAAAGGTGAAGAAATGACATTCCATGAACTGTTTGATCACTTGGAAAGATATATCACAGACAGTGAGCTGCGCTGGAAGTACGTCATGAGGGTGAAACGGTACCTCCCGGATCCAAACATGAAAGGTGGAAGCGGCAAAGACCAGTGCTACTTCAAAGGTATGTTAACTTTCTCATGATTTTTTCCCTTTAAAATTTCAATTTTCTTCTCCCAAGCAAATAAAACTTCTCACCTATATTCACTTCTAGCCCCTACTACATTTAAAATTAGTCTTTGGCAGCTCCTAGACAAAAGCGGAGGCCTGCATATAGTTTGATTGCCAAGATCAATTCTGCTCGGCACACTACTGTGAAGAATAGAGGCTCCATTGACGTACATCTCACTTTACACTAATGTGCACATTTTCATCAAAGTGTAAATACTGACATAGACGTAGGAAGCTTTTTGAAAGTGGGGGGGTGGGGGCAGAAGTGCATGTTAGTGATCATGTGTCCTGGGGGAAGGGTCTAAGGGGAGGGTGTGAATTTTTTACTTTTTGAAGGGCCCTAGATATAAAATGTTGCAATGTTTGCCAAACTTTGAAGTAATTTCATCCTATTCAATTCCTCCCCATTTTGGATTTTCAAAAATAATTTTCTGATTCTAATGTCACAACCAGCCTGTGACCATATTTGAGAAAAGATACAGGCATCTAAAATATTATATAACAATAGCTTCAAGATACGATATATGCAAAAACAGCACATGATATGATGATTGAGTTGAAAGTTCATTGGCATATTAAAAAAAAAGCATATTTTGGCAGCATGATATCCAAAGTGGGGGGGGGGAAGGGGGTTTCCATCCCACCAAAATCAGAGTGCGGGGGAAGTGGTCCCCGCTGCCCCCTTTTTCCTAGACTATGCCTATGACTGATAATGATTTCACATAGGAGGTACTTACAAAATGTATTCAGGGTGTTACAAGAGATTGGCTTCAAATTAAGCTTTGAAAAAAATGCTTATTCTCAAAAGAAAGCCAGTGCAGCTCAGTTTGAGATCTCAGAAATATTTGCATCTTGTAAATTTGCTGTGTCTCCCATGTATCCAGACTTTGGGCTGGAAGCATTAACAATTTTAAGCAACCCAGGCTATTTCCAGAGTGTGAAACCACTGTTTCATATCTAATCTAGAAAAGCTACTATTTGCTGTTATGCAAAAATTTATTTATTTCATTAATAGCATACAATGGACTTAAACCCTTTATAATTAGCCCGAATTCAACTTTTGAATTGCATTGTGAATTACAAAAGGGAGAAATGTGTATTAAACCCCCAGGTTTTACACCCTCTTTTGTATGTTATCCTGCATGTTCAAGCATTTGTAGTGATAATTGGTATAGGTTGTGCCAGTTAGGATGTGTGATGAAATTCTTGGGACCTTTAGTAATCATATCACTATAAATATGTCATGAAATTAACCAGTGAACAAACTTGGTGCCAGCAGACTATACATAGTCTGGCAGTCCAGCATGCATAAAATATACTTAAAAGGGAAGAAGGAGAGATTTAGATCGAATGTTTCCCTCTAGAATGTGTCTCACCAAGTCTATTGTATAACAATGTTTCAGCAAGTTAAAAAAGCTATGATAACACAAACTGAAATGGTAATAAGTCTAGTTCTGTTGCATTCTTGATGATAAAGGTATATGGACAGCTGATGGCCTTAGCCTCCTTCTTGGCCTCAGAGGGTCTGGACTCAACTTAGCCCTTGAAAATTGTGACTTCAACTACAACACACACTTAATCTCCTTTGTAATAGCAAGTAAGGATTGCATCATTAGATGATGCAATGTGCTCGACACTAGATATTTTTCCGGAGCAACCAGACATTTGTAGTGTCAAAGAAGGGTTGGGTGAGTGAGGACTCCCTTGTTAATCTCTCTTTTTATGAATTCTTCCTCAATTTCCCAATTCTCATAGCCCCTCTTGGCAAATCTGCACACTTGATAGTAGCTAAAAATAATGTTATTTTTCAAAATGTTGCAGTATATCTTAAATTATGTATATATTTTTAATTTCTCTTCAAATAGGTGCTGTGGACATTTTACAGAACCTTGATCAAATAGATTTTGATGTTTTATTCTCTGGTAAGATAGCCTTGGAGGATCTCTCAAGAGTGAAGCACAGTGCACGACTGTCTTTAATTAAGCTTCCTGGCTTCATGAAAGATAAAGAAACCTACATTTCAAGTCTGCGAAAAATTGCTCTTTTGAATGAGATCCATAAAAAACCTTCAAAACGAGGTAAACACAAAAGTGGGAAGGGGACAAGGGGAAAGAAACAACCTGCGAGATCAGGCTCTCTGTCTAAAAGTCAGAATCGTCATGTAAAAAAGTATCACACATCAGAAGATGAGAAGAGCTGTCCTGAAGTTGCAGGAAATAAAGCTGCAGAATAAATGGTGTAAAATGGTGAAGAAAATATGATTTTGTTTCTCTTTAATGATTGTTGGTGGTGCTTCACAGTCCTGGAGAATGTTGTAATCGTTACTTTGCTCTTTTGCAATCAACATGAGTAGACCTAATTTTTTTTTATAGTTGCCAAGCATTCCTAGGTGTTGGTTCATATACTTCAAAGTTTATGAATGCAGCCGTGTATGGTCCATTTATATTTTATAGCTGTATTAAATTGAGGAATTATGAATCATCCTTAAGTGTTAGATTGTCAGTTTTAATTCTTACCATCTTTCTGAGGTTCTGTCAAGATTTTGACAAAACTGAAAAAGTGCTTTTGGAGATGGACAGAACTGTAGGTACAATCAGACCTAGATCAAAGAAAATCAAAGGAAATCCCTGTTTTTATTAAAGAGCATGTGAGGCCTTTGCTTTTGGACAATAAAATGGGACACAGAGTGAAAATTTATCCTCAAATTTTAATTTTTGCCAATGATCGGAGGTGTAGTTGCAAGTCAACCTTGGCAACCGCCCCTTCCTCCATACCTATCCACATGACACTTACAGGGAAAATGCATTCCCCCCAGTTTGAAGCAGTGTACCCCGGTACACTAGTTCAGGAATGGCTCCTGTCAATCATGTGACAATATTTTTGTTACTTATTTCCTAAATTTACGCATAATAACTCATTGGTTTACCCTCAATATTCAATGAGTTGACACAGGAACATTGTGAAAATACTTGTGAGAGAATTAAGAGGAGATCTGTAAGCTTTTGCAATTTTTTAAAAATAAACTTGGAGGGACTGCCTTCTCCCTTTAAGTTAATCAAAACATAGGCATCACCAGAGGGAGGAGGAGGAGGGGGAGCTGTGCCCCCTCAGATTCTCATGTACTGTTTGTTTCACATCTTTGTTACACTTTGCTGCTGGTTATTTTTTGATGGAAATAACCTTCTGTAATATTTTATGGTGACTCATGTTAATCATGTGGATTTTTTTTAGAATTTTGCATTCCCTACTATTTAGTTACTGAAGCTGTGAGGACACTTTAAATCAATTGTTAATGAAGTCTTTGAATTTAATAGGGTCAGACTGTCATCCAGAGAATTTATGTACTAGAATGAAAAATGTTGTATTGTTGTTGAAATCTACACAGTGAAACAAGACTTCAAGTGATTTTACACAGTGGAATGAATGGCCTTGTGGTATAAAAATGAAGTGGAAAAAGTTAAGAGATCTAATTTGAATAATGGAAATAGGAAATTTTTTTAGTTTACTTTGAGTTCAACAGTATTTGATGATACTGTATGTCAGCAAGCATGGGTCTTTAAGAATTTGGACAGCAGTACGATAGCCCTCTCTTTGTTACGAGTTGTCATCCTGAAAGTGTGAACAACTGTGCAAATAAGTTGTTGGTAAAATCTTTCAAGCCTCTCTAAAATTGCTCCTCTTACTGCAGGGATTTGAATGGTCTCCATAAAATAACCTCTCATGCTAAAAATGTGGTGGCCATTGAATTAAAGATGTTCACTTCCATAACTTACCTCTTTATTATGATATCATTGAAAGTTTATCTTTGACAAACTTGGTGGTCTGTACCCCCCTCTCAAGTGCCCAAATGTCACTGTTTCTTTGTTAAAAGGCTCTACCAACTTGCCCCAGACAGTATAAATTCTCCCTTCTAAGTTTTTCTGTAGCAGGCATGGCGGAATGGAAAAAATATTAGGGGGCTGAGTGCCAGGAAGACTATCTCAGCAGAGCGCCACCATCGGTTGGCACGGAGCGTACAAGAGAATTTTTGGCTTTACAAACCCTCCAGATGGCCGGAAAGTGCACTTCCTGAGTGTTTTAAGCTACATGTACCCAGCCTTGAAATGTGGACCTCATGTCTGCAATTTCTCAATTAATGAAAAAAAATCAATCTATGAGAAATGGTAATACATGTTTCTAAGCTGAGCGCCACCATCGGTTGGGGTGGAGCAGACAAGAAAATTTTTGGCTTTACAAACCCCTCAGATGGTCGGAAATGGCACTTCTCGAGTGGTCTAAGCTACTGTACCCAGCCTTGAAATATGGATCTCATTTCTGCACTTAGGAAGTATTGGGGGGGGGCTGAACATACCTTTAGCCCCTCACTTTTTTCATTGGGGGGCTTAGCCCCGAAGCCCCCCAGTTCCGCCGCCACTGTTCTGTAGCCTCTCCTCCAATTTAAACAAAAACACCTGTCTAGTACATCTACCAGACAAACTTACAACAGCTTGCACTGAGTTTGAATTAACCAAGGCCAAACTCACACAGTACTGTGTTAGAACTTGGAAACTAAACTGACTGCACTTGTCATCATTGACCATCCAGAGTGAGACTTCCACATGACTACTATCAATCAAAGTGCAGTCACCAATTGTAATTAGAGATATGATCATATTCCATATAATCAGGGTGATGCTATAGCCTGTTTTAATTGTTTAAAAATGAAGAGAGCAACAACACATTTTATAAAATGAGATCATTCTTGGCCAATTAAGTAAATATTTAAAAAAAAGTTCATTATTTAAAGTTTTATTAGATGAATGATAAATCTATGCCAAATGTAAGTTTTGTATTCCTATGTATATCATGATGGGTACTACCCTCTGAAAAGTTTTATAAATACGAAAATTTAAAAAGACATTAGAGAAACTTTCAGCATGTGTTCATACAAAAGAGATATTTTTTAAAGTCTTAACATTAATTCAAATTTTATGTACCAATTTTTAAAAACTGGTTCAACATATTGTTGATTTAGCAGGTATGCAAGAAATGTGATCATTCCTGATCTGAGATTGCAGTGCAATAAAATGAAGATCTGTCCGGACAGAAAAATGTTTCTTGTGTTCAATGGCTTTCCATGATCTGTTAAGTCTTGGGTTTGGCAAACTCCCATGTGATGCAGCACCTAGTTGACACACCATAACTGAGCTTCCTTCAAAACGTAATTACTTTGGCAGTAAGGTACCCTTTCACAGGATTAGAAAGGATGGTTGCCCGTATTAGCCTCAAAAATGAGGGTACTTTGTGTAACAGTTATTCATGCAGACAGGATCCTATTTGGGGTAAACCTAAAAAAAAAATTGTGGTATTCTGATCTGTATATTTTGCATGTATTACCATTGAAGCTTCTACATATTTATTTCTTTTCATCATAAATGCAAAGGTGAAACCCCGGGAATTTGATACAAGAGACTCGGTAGATTATGCTTACGTGCTCTCATGCACGTGAGGGACCTGCCCTCAGAAATGATAGACCTTTTTTTTCTAAGTTCTCCTGCCCCTCCTCGTCCCTATTCGTATGAAAAAAGCTAGTTTACAAATTATTGATTCAGTCGAATTTAGTACAAGAATTATCAGAAAAGACTGGATTTGCCTTTGACCTTTTTCCTTAGAAGGAGAAGTTGTTCTGAAGGAAAACGTACATTATATGTTGTTCCCGACTTCTTAGAAAGTTTGCTGGTTCGTTTAAGGTTATGCAACGTATAAATTTCATTTGCACGTCTTTTATAAGAGACCCCTCCCGGCCTCTTGGATACTTCCCGTTGTATGTAGTTTATGACTTAACTGACGTAGCAAGGCAAACCTTTTCATCATCCTACGACGTCCCCCATTCGGCCAATCCCCACTCCTCTCCCCTTCCCAAGCTTATTTTTGGCCTTTGGTCCCCGCAGGTTTCTTTTTGACAAGGTAATTATGATGACACACATCGTTACTGTTCTTCTACCGGGGGAACTTCCCCTGGCAGCATTACCGATCATCATGCAATGGCGTACGCAGGATCTCTCTCGGGGGGGGGGCACACAGTATGTTGAGTGATCGTCGGCCGGGGGGTCTAAGAGGAGGGGTGTCCCCCTCTCCCTTTTGAAAATTTTTGAAAAAATAGGTGTCCTTACATGCAATCTGGTGCAACATATGCTACCTTTTTTAAGTAAAATTTGTGTTACAAAATTTGCGTATTTTTAGGAACTAAAAAAAAATTGGCATCAGTGAGGGGGGAAAGGGAGACAACCCCTGCCCTATAGAAAATTTTTGACAAATTAGGTGTCCTTTCATGCAATCTGGAGCCACATATGTTACCTTTTGAAGTAAAATTTGTGTTACAAAAGTACGTATTTTTAAAAACTGAAAAAAAAATTGGCACTGACCGTGGGGGGAGGGCATGGCACCGTGGGGGGGGGGCATGGCCCAATGGCCACCCCCTGCGTACGCCACTGTGATCATGGGTCTTCGACCCTAAAATCTTCGAAAACAGGGTTTATTTTCACCCCCACTCGAAAGTCTCGAAATGCATTAAATGTGATTGGGTACATATTGAGTTATCTTTATTCATAACTACAAAATACTACTCATCGGAGGACGAACCCGTGCTTATGGGCGGAGCCACCAGTACATGCCGTACGGGCAACTCTTGGGCACATGGCCCGCCGTGACACAATAATAGACATTTAACACACACGAGGTTTCGTGAGATTCGCCACTCAGTTGTGGAATTGGCGTACTTGCCAAACAAACCTCCCCTTGCGCCTTCCGTCGGATTCATTCTCCGCCGGAATAGATAAATCCGTTAACGGAATAGATCCAGATAAACTTTGAACTACACAGTTGCATGCTTCGGGTGTAGTGTAAGTGCTTTAGCACAGCGGGGAGAGGTGGCATTCACACAACTGTGGGCTACAATTAACGAGTGTAGGTTATAACTTAAAATAATACACGTCACAGTACGCTAAAGATTAAAGAAAGGGGTTGGCAAATTGGCAACTACCACATCCCTGCATGAAGAACGTATTCTCCTCGGGGAAAGTTTCCACTTTCGTCGGGTAGCCTTAATGCGTACGATAAAATTTGTTATCTAGACGACAGTTCAGTCTCCCCAACGATACGCTTGATTTTGCTCTTATGAAGGCAAATTTTAAATAAAAACTCCAAATTTTCCAATTTCTTGAGCAAAAAAAAACAAATTTTTAAATTTTCTTCAGTAAAGTGCAATTTTTTTTTTCAAATTTTCGCCGAAGCACGCAGAAAACTTTGCGTTTGACATCCTTTCGACACTCGTTGCCTTTGCCGGGGCTCCAGGCTGCTCCCCGACGGCCTCGCGTTAACTGTTTTCCAGTGAGGTTCCTGCGTATAGCCTACTCCTTTTCATGGATCCTTAAAATATGTTATGTGCATAATCTACATACAGTATTTGCTAAATTTCCGGGGCCTTGCCCCCGTGAGAATCAGTATACCCCTATACGAAAACCGATGGAAAATAAAATTTTACTACCTGTAAACGGTGGCTCTGGTATGACTCGATTTTTGACCAAAAATAACCCAAAAGGCGTTTAAAAATGAACGTATTTGCTTTGTCTACCTTTAAAATAACCAAAAGCTTTCGCGTGATAAGCGCGTTTTCAGTTACACTTTCCTTGAACTGTTAAACTCCTGTTTCAGATATGTTGGCTTTATAAAGGTATGAAAGATCCACAATTAGGCTATTGTTCTTTCGTGTGAGCATGATTTTAAAGAAATACGAAACTGAATCAATAAGTTTTTTTCTCATTTTGTTACCATTTGGAAAATTCTTAACTAAGACGCAACGTCATATTTTGTAAAACACGTGAAGTGTCTCAATGCTGAGTCTAGGGTGGTGGAAGGGGCTAGTCCTCCCCTCCCCCCATCAGTCAGTCACCCGGCGTCTTGTTTTGCTCTTAAAGACAGACACTCATCACCCTTAGTACATTTTGGTTGGAAGAAAGCAAAATTCTCAATTGGCGAATGCGCTTTGATTGACATCGAAGTCAAACGGTGCAGAGCAGCTCACATTATACAATACGCACAGTGTTCTGATTACATATTAATGACCTTGTATGCCCACCAGGATACAACCCTAAGCAATGTAGGCCTACTAGGATCGTGTCTGCACAAGGAGGGCTCAAGACAGTTTTGAGAGGGGCTAGGGATAACGTAATCGGAAAAATTGAATTGTCTGTGATGAGGGGGGGGGGACAATTTTTCATAGAAACCCAAATTTTCTAACTTTCCTTAAAGGTCGTGTGTGACTTGCCACCACAAAGAGCTGTTTCACTTGTCAGTTAAAGAATTCAGTGCTCCAATGAAAGATCCGTTGGAATTATTTCAATATCTTTTACCGTTCTCAAAATAAATGTCTTCAAAGTTTGATGGTTTCTGAAGAAACTTATTGCCTATGCAAAAATAATGATGTGGAGTGCTGCACAGTGTTAAGATTTCTTTTGTTAACC
>WURT03140978.1:0-11225 GCA_009936505.3 Holothuria glaberrima | reverse complement strand
TCTTTGGTAAAGCTTTTGACTGAATACATGATCTGAAATTTTAATTATTCACTGAATTTTCGGCTGTTGCATGGCCTCCTACATGACCGTTGTTGGCTTCTCCCTACTGCTCTTAATACGCAACTAGGAGAACCATTGACGCGTAGCGTTGGCTTTGCAAATAGATGGTTGGTCGAAATGCTTCCAGATGGGAATGAAGGGGAATGAGACATTTAGACCTTCAAGTCGCATCTAAACATACTTTAATTTAAAGATTTAAAATTTGGGTAAAGAAGGAGCCCTTATATGCAATTTCTTATGATTTTAGGGCATTGAAATCATAATTTGGACAGTGGATTTTCACTCTTTTAATATTTTTTTCTCAGGTAGGACAACTTCTAATTTCTATTTGGAAATCTCAAGCTACGGCACTGTAATTGGCCCTAGCTCTCTTTTCTGGAGAAGTTATATTTGAAATATGTTGATAACGAAAATATACTGAACATTCCTTTTTGTCATGATTGAAATGTGGGAACTCTCATTTAAGTGTTTTACTTCCCTGTCAATCTTCCTGGGAAAGATTCTTGAAACTTCCACAGACATATCCTTATACCCTCGGTGCTTCTGTGTTAGGGCTTTGCTCTGTCAATGCCCTAGCCAGGGGCGTTGATTTGATTTTGGAAGTGAGGGGGGGCATCTGACCAAAACTTCTCTCCTGTTCTGGTAAGGAGTCTATAAGAGGAGGGACTCAGATGCAAAATGGCGCCAAATGTTTCAATATATTACCATGTTACTATGAAAAATGGGGGTGTACTCAAAGGAAAAACTGCATGCAGGCTCAGCCAGGGGTGGTGCTTTGATTTGCCGACATGAGGGCCAAGTGCCTGACTGGGGCCAGCTACTCTAAGCCCTGATAGATGCAATGGGTTGCCAAAATGATGTTGACCACAAAATAAAAGGCGCGCCAAGTGCCCCAAAAAACTGGGGTTATATTGGTAAAAAGATTTCATGATTTTGTTTTCATTAAGAAAAGTTGAAAAAGTTTGGGTATGTGGGGGATGTGATATTTTATGTATTGTATACGAGGAAGGTCAGTGACGGCAGGTCAGGCGCGGATCCAGAGGGGGTGTCCAAGGGGTCCAGACCCCTCCCTGCCCTTGGCCAACAAACATTTTTCAATCATTTTTTTCTCCATTAGAAGTAACAGAGCCAAAAGTACCTAAAAATCTTCATTTTCAGACCAAAAAGTGTCCAAATTGAGGAGGTGCTCTTTTATCCCTACACTCCACCAGTTTTAATTGTAGCTCAAAATATGCTCCAACGAAATGTCTCCGTTAAACTGAGTAGTTTCAAAAGAATTATAGAAAATGGTCGGCTGTCCAGAACTCAGTGACGTGACCAAAGTAGTGATTTATCAGGATAAAATAATTTGATGTAAGAGTAGTCAACCTTTACCCCATGGTGTATAGGAGTAAATTTTCAGGAAACCAGGGATAGGTCTGGTTTTATGTCGTTGGTTGCCTCTACGTAGTAAGCTAAAGCGGTTGTGCTATTGCTAGACGCGTTTCGACCGTGAAAGATAAGAATCCGGTCTCATCAGTAGCGATAGGGTAGAAGAGCGGTGAGTGCCATTTAAAATTGTATGAAGTCAAAATTGTACATATCATTTAGGCATGAGTTCCATAAGGATCTCAACTAGAGTCAGTCAGTTTAATTTTGAAGTTTCCGAAGTGAAGGATGCTCTTAAGAGAGAGTCACTCAGTAGTTAGCACGTTTGTAGGCAATGAGCGGGGATTTCGAAAAAAATCTTAGATAATGTTGGATGTTTTTCGATAAAACGCCAATGTTTTATGAGGCAACTCTTGAGATCCTTGGTTTTGATATGAGGAGAATGTAGAAACTTAAAAGCCAAAGATGGATTGGTGGGTTTAATTTTTGATGTAAACAGAGATGCGAGAGTTTTGAAACTGATAGCAGAGACAATTCCGCTCCTGCAAATTATGTTTAAATTGTGCGGCTTTAGTATCAAAGTCAGAGCGATTATTACAGAGCCAGAGGTGGCGCAGTGTCTTTCCTTAAGCTTTCTGGGTGTGTAGATTCCCGTGATAAATACTGAAAGGTTTCGCAGGGTATGGTGTGAGTGCCAGTATCGATGTTTCCCGATTTTTAACACGACGATTACAATCACTAGCATCAGACTGGTACTCCGGTGTAGCTGGATTCTGTCTCTTTAGTGATAGTGTACTCTTGCACTTGGTGGTGCTCATTTTAAACTAATGTGACGGGTGGATAAATTATGTTGGGGAGATAAATCATCAAACGGACGTGAATTTGAAATTTCATGGTTGATTACTCTTACTTCGGTAACTAGAGGTGCATTTGATCTAGTTTAGGTTCAGTTTTTACCCTTAAAAGGGCACTCAGACCCAGGCACGTAGCCACGAGGGCACGTGCCCCCTAAAAAAATTTCGATAAAAGATCTTCCACTGAAAAAGGAAAAATTATTACGAGACCAGGCTATTTGGAATACAAATGCAGGAAGAAAAATGGAAAATCTCGCACCATTTTGCATCTAGAGTCCTTAAAATTAGCAAAAAAATTTCAAAGTGGAGGGGAACCCCTCCCCTAAGACCCCTCAGCCAGACCGCGAAACTCCAACATCGATGTTACCTCCCAAATTGGTTACTTTGGTTACGGGCCTGGTCGAACCCCTCCCTAGAAAATTTCCTGGATCCGCCCCTGCAGGCCATTCAAGATTCTGCAGAATATGTTTGGCATAGTGCCGAAAGCGTTCTGCACACTTCGCCCGCTGTAGACATTCATTTGGATTTACTTCATATTTGACATTCAAATAGCTGAACAGGACCCAAGTTAGCCTAAGCATGTACATAGTTATTGAAACATTGCTTTGAAATCAGATAAAAAGTCTTACATCTTTCAGAAGAGGAGTGAATGTGAGTGCATTATGCATTTTACTCTGTTTTATAGCGGTTCTTTTGTTTATTCATTCTTTTTCAGTCTAAGCTAACTTGTGTTATGAGTGACGTTTACCGAAAAAGTTGGGGGATGTGCCCTTTCCACTTTAGATTTTTCTCATAACAGAACCTAGATCCTCTCCTGTATAAGATCTATCTAAAGGTAATGGAAGACTCTTAGACCGGCTTTCACACTAGGGAGTTGATCACGAGCGGGGGATCAGATCTGAATCAGATTCTGTGCTCGAGATCAAGAGGTTTGCTTTCACATAATCCCCGCAGTGAATCAGGCTCCGAGAAAGCGGTTGACAAACAGGCATTTATTATGACAAGACTCAGACAATACACTGCTCATAAGATGTGTACACATTCTTAGATCTACATCGACACCCCTTACAGCCTTACCTCACCAATTGCTTACAATGGAAATATGGATTGTTACAATGCTATACCGCCACAAACGTTCTGGCCATAATACAACAGAAATTCCTTTGATGAAATGGTACTCTAATCGTAAAGTTATGGAGGAAGAAAACCTCGAATAATCTGTGATGGTGACATGGAAGTTTGCTTCCTTTCAGCAGGGACATTTTGGCCGGGAACTAGGCGACGGCTTCCTTGATCCTAATACTTTTCAGTTGGAAGTTTTTCATCAAAAAATTATCATTAGCATGCTTCAGAATGACCAGATATTAGGCTACAGTAAAATGGCAATATCCATGAGTTGGAGTTTCTCAGCCCCCATCCCCGCCCAGTGACCAACCTGGGCAAATTCTGTATCCAACACTTTGTCAGGTGGCATGTGTGTCCAAAAGTTTTTGAGTACAGCGTACGGGACACGTGTTGCTTGAATTTTCAAAGGCCCGAAATGAAGACTTGTTATATTTTAATCACCAAACGTCCCTATATTGCCAATACGCCTATACGCCTATGCAACCCCTTCATCTTCTCCATCATTGAAGAGCTTCAGCTTGCTTGATGAGACGAAACAAATAAGATAGAATTTCAGTACTGCGCCCCCTTTTGCCGGACAAAGTTTAGACTTTGATGCACTATTTTTATAAACTGCTTGACTTACAAATTGTAAGCTCAGAAGAACATACAGAATCAGACTTTAATGTGGTAAGTTATTAATATAAAATTTCTTCTAAGATGTTTTTACAGCAAATATATTATAACAGAGGAAAAATGGTTTCTCAGACCTGAATTAGGACACAGGGAAGAATGGACCTCTGAAAACGAGGAAAATAATTCCTTGTACAATCGTAGAGGATTTGACGAATTCACATACACACGTGTGTATGAGAAACATAGCGATAAAGTATATCGTACTGGTATTTCACTTAAAAATTTATTGTGATGTCATTGTTTACCATATTCAGGATAACAGTCTTACTAAGGGACGACTTCCCTTTTTCAGTCTTTCCTTACAATGCCCTTAACACCTGAAGAAAAAAGCTGTTAGCCGCTTTTATTTCAAATTTTCGTATGTTTAGTTGTAAATTTAAACAACCATTTTCTTATGCAGCGTAAGTTCTATTCTTCTCTTACAAAAGTGCTGCTTACATGAAAAAATATTTTAGAGTGTCTTCAAATTTCAGTAAAGTGTTACATTTCTGTAGCAATATATATATATATATATATATATAGAATTTCTTCCTTTGAGCGTAGAACAGTGATTCCCAACAGGGGGCGTTTGAGCCCTCAAGGGGGCGGTAGGGGCGTTTTAAAAATATGAGACACTTAATTCAAACCGGGTCTTGACCACATTCCAAAAAGTTACCTCTAGCTTAGCTCCCAAATAAGCTCAAATAAAAAGGAGATAAAAATGAAATCAACAAGTAGCGTAGGTCTAACATCAGTGCCAATGAAACCTGTAAGCGAACGGAGCATGGTTAAAATTATCCCGTCACTTTTTCCTCACCTTTTTCCTTAGCTGTCGATAGACATGACATACTGACAGAAGAGACATTTATTAACTGTATCTCTATACATACCTTATGCTATGTACTACAAAGGAAAACTATCAAACGTTTTCAAAAACTGCAAGTTTTAGGTGATTCAATTTCGTCTTTCTCATTATAACGACTTGAAGCGCAGCTTGAGTGGCCAGGGCAGTATCTTGTGAGCAAAAGAGGCAGCTGCCCCTGAGTTTTCCAAACCCTTACTGAAAAAATTACTTCTTGAAAAAATCCTGAAAATACTAAAAACTGCATCCTCCTGATTGTGTTTTTAAGGTCCTCAGAACCTACGAAATCGCATATACAGGTTTCCTTTTTTGCAAAATTTTCCCGGGGAGGTCCCCGGCTCTCCGCCGCAAACAGGTTCGTATGCGGGTAACTCGCATAAACGAATGAACCTCTTTCCTTCTCCATGATGTGCAACACAGATGGAGCCTATTCGGTGAAGAATATTAGTATTCCTTCTCACTTGGTGTCCGGCACAGCATACCAATATAAAATAAAGCCAAATGATAACCTTCAATTTCATGCCGAAATTAATGAGCTTGTTTGAGTACCTTTAAGTCATGTGTTATCTTTCGAAATGATTTGACTGAATAAATTTTTCAAGTAAGACTTCTTCTTGAAGTGTCAGTTTCTAAAGGATGGAGTATCCAAAGGGTTTAGATGCAGCTTAGAAAGTCCAAAGGGCTTCATTCATTTTACGCCAATCTGGGAGGCATTTTTGACAAAAACAATGCTACCCTACACACCAACCAACGGTGGTCTTTAAAGTAGCACCATTTTGCATCTTAGTCATCTGACATGCACACCAACTTCTCAACTTTTCAAAGGCGAGGTAGGCAACCCGACCCTTAAACAGCACCCTCGAACAAAAACTAAATAATAAAATGGGTACTAAATAATCCGAATTTCTAAACACATAAACAGTTCAAAGCTTTGTTAAATACATCAATTTGCACTTATAAAGAGACCTTATACAAAACGTTATTTCTTCCCGTTGGACCCCTCTTCTTACATCCCTCCCTCAGGGTGTCAGTTGGTGACAAAGACCAAGAAAGGATTCGCCTGGTGTCAACTATCATAGGTACGTCAGTAGACGCTGTCATGAACTGCTCCCCATTGTGATTTTGGGTGGCTACGGCCCCGGTGCAGAGTGACACAAGTCTTTCAATGCGTCACAAGACCAAAACCATTCTTCTCCCGCCACTCACAATGCAATCCCCTTGCAGCATCCCAGAAAAGGCCATCCATTAGTAACTATTTTGAATAACAAACTTGTCTAAGATGGATTTTTGCAGTTTCTTTAGTGCGCAGTTAAGGTTATTCGGTAATCGGAAGATAATAAAAATTTGACTTACAGTGCTTTATTCTTGATTTGAAATTTTCTTATATATCCAAGAGCTTCCGGGATTTTTGCTGCTTGCCCCCACTGGAACTTTGTCCCGGCATCCCCATCAGGGGATCTTGGGGAGAGAGGGGGTACTTCACACATTAACATGTGTATTTGTTTTCATCGTTTCATTCATAGTAATTCTATGTTATAGACCGGGTAGGGGGCGTTTGCCCAGTCAAATTCTGTGAAAGGGGCGTTGAGCTGAAAAAGGGTGGGAACCACTGGCGTAAAAGATAAAAATGAGTGTATGTTGGACCAACAATATCCAGCTGTTTTTGCAAAAGTAGTGGCGTTTCCTGGATTTTTCAGGTGGGGGAGGGGGGCAACTAAATCGTCGGCCAGGGTCATTTGTATATTGTGGACATTGCTTCAGTCGCTACAGAGATATTTTGGCTTTCAGGACGGGATTAAGATGCAAAATGGTTTGCTTTTTTCCATTTCATCAGGTTGTCGGTCATGTCTTTATCAGAAGTGCGGGCTTATCCACTGCAGTTGTCATTGGTAAGACTAGAAGCACTACCCGCTCAAACCAGCTCCGCGATGTTTTAACTTCTTTGAACAACTGGCAATACAATGATTAGCAGGTCTTCGTTGTATGTTCAGAGGTGACATTAGCCGGTTTGACATTCTAAATCTGGGTAACCATCTTTAATTATCTTTTTTCTGAAGGGCTGCCTTTAATGAAAGTTGTAAGTTGGTTCATGGTATTTGTTTTATTGTATTTTTATGTATTCACTGAAATTTTAACTTTCGAAAAAGGATGAATTAGGAAACATTTATTTGATAAAATTATTAAAGCCTTATCCACCGATGATCGCAAAAGACGCTTATTATTCTTCTACAGTAATACATGCCCTGCGTATGTGAAGATTAATGTAAAATGAGACTGAGTATTTTTGAATTCCAAGCTGTATTAGTGTTTATCAAATATGACTTGGTTGAAAGTTCTGAAGTAACACCCAGTCAGTGTTCAATTAAATACAGTAGAAGCAGTACATAGAAGAACTCGAAAAGGGAGAAGTCATGTTTCGCAAGAATATTTAACCAAGTTGCAAGAATGTTTGAAACCAGGGTGGGGAACTTCTGTTCCCGGTGGGAGACCAGTTCACGGAACGCGAGGCAATTCATGAACATAATTTCAGTAACACATGAACTTCATTTCATAGTAAGTTTATTTACCAAGTATCCGGTATAAGCTTAATAGGCTGCTTGATATCGCTTCTAGTACTACACCTCACAGGTTGCACAGTGTAGCATGCATTGCAAAGCATGTCTTTAAATTTACACATAAATTAAACTCATCGGAAAGTATGCGAAATTTATTTCGTTCGCACCTTATCAGTCCCGGTGGATTCCATGGATTAGACCCCGTTCGCCTCATTTGAGTGGATTTAAAGCTAATTACGTGAATGACTTTTCAATGTAATGCGAAGATTAAATATTAATGAAGTGACTTCAAAACGATATTTTTCGCGCGCTTTTTTAGTTGTTCGGTTGCTATTATGCATTCTCAGACACTACAAATGAAGCTGTCGTTGGTGCGAGCTAAGATATTCAAATCAAATGATCAGAATGTGATATTATGATCTGATTAGCGTCGGGCATCATTAAGTCATTTGGAGAGTGTAACAGTAATGTTTACATTAAATACCCATAATTTTGTAGATTCTTTAGAGCTTTCGGGGTCTCCAGATACAAAACCATAAGCCGTGTTGATTATCATCCACAACTGAAAGCAATTTTACTAGGGTGTCACTTGGCCAGATTAGCTTATTAGGTACAGTATCTGTCTACAAAAAGCTGTAACGAGCATGTAGCGTAAAGGTAATGTGTTTCTTGTAAGAGGAGAGACTTTCCTTTCCTTTCCTTGTACAAATTGACGGGGCCGTTGGCCCACGAGCGGTGTTATGATTGTCAAATTACCCGTTATAAGAAAAAAGGTTCACCACCTCTGCTTTAAATTATACCGTTTCAATTGATTTAAAATGAACACAGAAAAGAGTCACCCAAAAGATTTGGTGAGACTTTTGACTAGTGGCCTGTTTCTATAGGGGATGACCTGTCGTTCTGGTTTAGTGGAATTCCCCTTCCCCTTTGGGAAATTTTGTTGGAACGGTACTGATATCTAAAATAAAGCTATCATTTCTTCGTTTTCAAGTATCTACATGCTCGTAATTTTCGTTTTTAAGAAGAAAACAATCCAGAAAACCAACACTTAATGGCTTCTTGGCAAAGCTGAAACATATTGTAACTCAATGAAAAAAAAACAACAAAATATTTAAAGGTGGAGCTTCTATTATACAAGTGGATCGAGACGTTTTCCTGTTTCCCTTAACTTTTACTCTGCCCTCATACGTATGGAGAAGCGTTTGGCTGATATGAATGTATTCCTCTCAAAGCATGACCGACCGCCTGAGATGGCTTTTCAAGAGCTTTTGCCAACTATATTGACATCAATGTAATGCATTATAATAACCATACTCCTACTGTATAATCCGGAGAGGACCATTGATATTGACGAGCATGGGAGGAGGGTCGTCCGAACCTCCCTGAATACGGAATTGATTTTGCCCCCCCCCCCCTCCTCAAACCAAATTTCTCAGAGCAGGTTATGGCTTCTAGAAAGTAGTTTGCATCCTCACATGGTTTAAAAAAATAAACACTCCTTGTAGTTAATTTATTCATGTAAGCAAACGTTGTCGTTGACTTTTTTATATCTCATTCTCCATTTTCTCCAAGATCGTCTTAATGATGCCAATTTTTACCCTGCTAAAGGTCATGCACCTCTTTCTGGTGTTTGGAAAAGTTATATCTGAGAGACTCGACTTCAAGTCTAGATTCCCTGATTCTGCGTGGTTCCGTGAAGGCATTAATCTTGAAATGTATTGCCAACACGATTTAACGCAAGACACCGAGATTCGCTCTTCTGCTAAAATTATTGTACAAGGATCAACTTTAGTCCACGGAATGACTCATAGATATGACTATCATAACAATTCGACAGCAAGCGTTCTCATTATCAAAAGATTAAGCAGGGAGGACCAGGGACTTTATACCTGTCAGGGAGGACAGCGAAGAAGGTTTGCTCAAATACATGTTTTGTATAGTCCATCAGACAAGAGTCCACAATGTAAGTCTAACTACGATTCACCTGTTATATTTGATGATATACGACAGGACTACATCGATTTTAGTTGTGCTACTGAAAAAGGAAATCCACCAGTTTTTATGACTCTCACAGTCCATGAATCAGAAAACTTTCATAATATTACAGACCTCAAAAAACTTTGTACTGTTGACAAAAACTGTGCTAATTTCAGCACATTCTCTTGTCATATGAACGAGTCTCTAGGTAAAACTATATTCCGTTGTGATGTATCTCAGCAGTTTCCCTTCCCCTTCAATGGAAGCTACCAAGGCTCTTGTTCTTTTGGACCATTGCATTTTCTTTCAAATTTCTCAATTAAAGTCCATAAGTCATATGAAACTGTGGAAGGGGATGTTAACCTGACTTGTACCACTAACGAAACTGGAGTTGAAATAAAGTGGATTGGTATCCCTGACGATTGGGAGTACCATGTGACAAAGAGTGATTACTCCAGTCAAGTGTGGATTAAAAATGTTAAGCAGCAATCAGCGTCAGAGATCACCGTTCAGTGCACTGGTTTTTATGGTTACCGGAATATTACAGATAGTGTAACGCTCTTGATTCTTGAAAAAGCTGTATTTCAAAAGCGAGGTTTATTCCCTCTAATTGTCACCATTTTTATCATTACTTTTACTATTTTTGGAGTATTCATAGTATGTTTTCGTTGGAGACAAAATCGCAGCAAGATATATAAACATCGAGCTGACACTAACAACTCCCAAACCACGTACACTACTACGGTATTGGCTACAAATGGGAGTGAAGATAAGAAGCTAGATGGCCCTCATGGATATCCAGAATACGATCACTCAATGTTGAGAGTAGGTCCTCATGATAACAACCTAGACACAAAATATTACGACATACCCCTGCAGACAACGAAAATTTATTTGGATGATGGTGGGTATTTGGTTCCTTCTTTGTCCCACACAAGACCTCCTCTGTATCAACATATTGCCTGAGGTGAAAGGCATTGTCCAGTGGCTTTTCACAAGGGTCTCATGTGTAAAAGGAAAAAATTCAGCTCATGTTATCCAAACCCCGTAGCAATACTCTTTTCCTAACTTCCAAACTCATATTAAAGAACACTTATATTTTTGTCAAAAAATACCTCCAGTTCTCATCAAGGTCACAGAATGTTATGTAAAGCACATTGCCTCAGATTTCTTTGATTTTTACAAGTGAATTTCCTGTTTATCCTTGAAATTTGATACTGATGAAGAAATTCAACTCTATTTAAAATTAATGTGCCGCGATGACATGACAGATTTTCCATAATGCACTTCCTTTTGAAAAATATTGCATTTGTTTGAAAATTAGTATCTTCCAAACGCTACATGCTATTGGAATGCGATTTTCACCTCCTAAAAGAAAAAATATATATACATATATAATATATACATATTTTCTGAACAAATTGAATTTTGTTTCTGGCAAATTCTTTTAAGCAAAAGTTACATTTTGTTTTTCGTATCAGGTGGCTGGCTCTACTTCTGTTCCCAACAATGAATATCAAACGAAAAAGAAACGTACTTCCCACAATTTTGAATCAAATGGACGAAACCTCTTGCCATAATGCCATATTGACAGTTTTTTTACTTATAAAACAAAGATGTTACAGCAATTCGACAGCGTATAATTATATTTATTCAGATCTTTTTGCACTGCACTTGAACCGAAGTTTCCTAACGTACTGACCTTATGCATTGACGCCACGCAATGTTAGTTTGGAGGCAAACTATGGAGCGCGCTGCACGTGCGGAGTA
>WURT03140956.1:0-11226 GCA_009936505.3 Holothuria glaberrima | reverse complement strand
CAAAAATCACAATTTCATTATCTTGCAGTTCTTTTTCCAAAGTAGAAACACTTCGTTTGAAAGACCCATACCAATCTAAGAATCAATTAATGCATTTGATGCCCTTGCTTCATGAAGAAATCTTACACACCCAAACAATGCACGTGTTCTGTTAAGTGACATACTGTTAACTAACAGCTGTGGTTTTATCTTTCTTCATGTTGCGATATGTTTTCCATTTTGGGTTGAAACCAAGATGAAATCTCTCCTGACTGTAAAATCTTCCGAATGCAATACGAGAACTGTACAAAGCTTCATAAAAAGAATAATTTGTGCCCAAAAACATTTTGGCAGTGAGCCAAAATGCTCAAAGAAATTTGCTACGAGTATATTCCCATAGGTATTAGCAGGCGATCAGCTTACTTTTTTTTCCTATTTGCCTCCACCAATAATTATTTTCTATCAGTCATTTTGCCCAAAAAGGAAAGAGGCAAAAAAAAAAAAGAAAAAAAAGAAAAGACCAAAGAGAATCCGCATCAATGTTTAGTACAGTCCTTGAATATGAAGTATTGGATTCCTTGCCGAGAACAGCAGTGCTATCAATCACTGTCGTAAATCTGTACCACTTACAACACAGCCAAACAGCCACTGAATTCCCGCAAGTGGCCTCCATGCAGTAAACTCCATTGCCAATGACAATGTTCAAATAACAGGGCCAAGAACTTTTATATACAGGCCTACATGATCAGAGATTACTGCATGCAGCGAAGCACTACATGTTTAATTTCAATTCCGAAGCTCCCGAGGTAGAGGGTCACAATATTTCACTTTGTATTGCATGATTTTGTCTGCAGTTTGGACTAGGTGATTAAACACTAAGCTGACAACTACTATAAATTATCACATGATTTAAAATGCTTTTAACCAGAAGTGTTACTTCTCAAACACATGTTACACAACTACATTTATTTATAAACAAAACATTGCATTAGAACTTAGGAACATAGTTGCAGAGAGCGAAAAATACATAAAACAAAAATCATGATGGCATTCCTGTATAAACATGTACCTATCTCCACAATAAAGTATTCACCCTTTACGTCAAGGAACCAAAGCTCAAAGTGTTTGCTACATGTACCAGTAGTGGTTGAAAAGTAGAAAGCAAGTTACATTCCAAACTAATATGTAGCACTGCAGGGCAATTTTACAACAAGCTGTATACTTTGCTTGTGAACAATGCAATTTGTAGCTAAATTATCTTAATGCATCCCTTCACTGTTAACTTTAATGGTAAAATTCTCCTGATATTGGCCTATAATTTTTTCAAATTTTGGTAATTATATATTCTTCATCAATAAAACCCCATTCCCATTTATCAACACATTGTACCCCACATAACTGCATGAAACAAAAGACTGTATTATCAGCCTAACGTATACGCACACTCACTCCCATCTGTGAGAATCAATCTTTCCTCGTATGTTATTGGGTAGCATTATCCTAATGAGAAAGCAATTAGCCTGAGGTTTACAGCAGATAAGAAATCGATTTGAGGTATGGTTTATATTATAATCAACTACTACAGTTGGGATTATCATGATGATGACAATAAAATAGAAATGTGTACACAAACTAAATACAGCAGGATTTACTGGGAGTGCCAGAAATCATTAAGAGTATGTAAATTATTGCAACGTGGGTATATTGGCAATTCAATACATCAGGTTTTTATAGTAAATGTACAGTGCAACAAATTTTCCTTATAGTTTGATACAACAGCAGTTAGTCAATGATCACCTTGTAAACAGTCACCTAGCAATAAAGCAAAAATTTGTCATATTGCCCTCTAAAAGTATAGGTACTTAAAGAAAAGAGTCAACCGAGGACAATCGTGAGAAGTTGGACATAGGGGACGCAGTAGTAAAACAACTCCAGGTACTGTTCTATACATGCAAAGCATGCAAGTTAGATGTGACAAGGGGTGAAGATATGTCTGTGAAGCGAATAAAAGACTAAAAAGACACAAATTTATTCCAACGTTTTTACAAGTTTATAGTGCAGACATGTAGTATGTACTTGTACTCACACACTTTCCTGTACTCGTACTTGTATGAATGACTTCGTACTCCTACTTGTACTTACAGATTTTGTTAGTTATTTATTGATGCTAATCAAAATTTGTCACTCCTACTCTGTGACCTGAAAGACTGGTACACATACTTGTAATCGTTTTATCAGGGAGACTCTGCTTGTACTCCACTTGTACTCAAGACAGTGTACCCATATGACAAGTCTGAATTTATGATACAACCCTGTTCTCAAAATGTTCACACTTACATTTAAAGCATTGCCATGATAAAAGTTGCACAACATGGATGCAAGAGCCATATATCCCACTGAGCCACATAAAAATCTTCCCACTATTCACCTGAATCAATGCGATTATTAAAGTAAGACATTTTAAAGACCAAAGCAGAGAGTCCAATTAAATCTTATGAAACATTATATGTTCTGTCTTGTTCAATTCCCCAATGAATGCTAAAGGCTGTAAAATATACATGAGATGTAAATAAGTGGGAAGGCTTCCTCTTCATTTGCTTTGTAAAACCATGGTGCTATGATTATGATTAAGCATGAATGTTATGCCAGTGCCATTTCCTTTGCAATAATATCAATTTTTTTTCTGCTCAACATTTTTTTTCTTCCTTTGTATTGGATCTGCTTAGTAATGTAGGTTGGTTCAGCCTATCAAAATAAGAAACTGTTCTAATAGAAGAAAGATAAAGGTAAAGTACCAGTAGTGCCTGAAGGATTCAAACAACCACTAGCTTTCAAGGAATTACAGCACGGAAGGAAATCTCACAAATGAGTAAAGCAAAAGACTTGAAGCAAGTCTACTAAAGGCTTCGTCTTCAAGGGCAACAAGCCTCACCCCAAACAGTAAATATTCTCCCAAGTATATGCCTCTAGCCCCTCCTCTAATGTATGAAAAGGCAATGTGATCAGTTTGTTGAATTTATGTCAATCATAGTGCAGTCACCACCTGTATTTAGAACTATAAGGCTATTCCTAAATATGAAGGGTGATGCCACAGACTCTCCAATGCCATGGAGAAAAAACAGTGGAAAAGACGGGACGCTCTTTCCATGTGAAATATTGCCAATTGGAAGGACATAGCTTGGTTTTCTTACATAGGTACAGTGTACAAAACAACAAAATAAAATTGTGTGGGATTTGGCCAGCTTCTCGGGACATAAATACCTTATCCAGACTGATCTTGACAAAAACAATGGAGGTGTAATCTGTTACACAAGTTTTGAAATATTTTCATGTTATAGTGACATTAATGGGAATATCTCTTCTGCTCAAGCATCCTTGATGAGTGTGGGAACTTTTGTTCTTTACCATTTTTAAGTTTCAATATCTTTCCTTAAATCATTACATTTGTAACCTTGTATCACAAATTTACAGTATATACTTTACTTCCCATACACTGTACTTTCAAAAAGCCCTGTCAGATTTTCTCAGTCACTTGAATGCAGGCTCGAATTCCAAAGTGCTTCTAAAGTCCCTGGATTAGGGTATAAATCAATGTGTACACTGATTACTGTATAATCTACTCACTATAGAGAAACTTTATAAAGATGTAACAAAAAGATGAGGCAAGTACAGTGCTTTCTAGTGACATTCAATTTATGTACAATAATGTTATCATTTTACTACAAGGTACTGTACATTAATTATTAAGGCTCATACACTGCTGAATTAATAGATTTTTTCACAAAAACCCATTTCTACAATACTTTTTCTCTCCCACCCCCTCCTCCCTCCCCCCATTACCTTCCTCTCCCCTTCATCCAAAAGAACTGTGCATTACTGCATATAGTTGAACAACTTAATACCATACTGTAAAACTGCTAAGTTTATCTCTGGCATTTGCCATACTGTACATGGTTTGAGATACATACAGTATTAAGTATCTTTATGATTACACTTTGTAATGTGCCTGTCCTAATGCATATTCATGAGTACACATGTATTTGTGTGCCAGCCTATCCTCACCAACTAAGATAAAATATTTACAGTAACACCAATATGAAATATCATACTCAACAAAGCACTTCTGATTGTACAGCTGTGCATGACCAAACATAATACCCTTGTACTCATACAAGGTTCTTAGAATGCTATTAAGTCCAATCTAGGACAAATCTGTAGAAGGTAGGTATGTTGTCTTTACCAAGTACTGCTCACTGGTTCAATTGGCTCTGCATACAATGCCAGGCAGCCTGTATTTATATGTCAAAGGTTCTGAAGTCTTTTAGGAGAGGGCCACTTTAAGAAGCAGAGAGAGCATACAGTGTATCTGGACTGAAACCATGGCAAACAGGAATGAGCTGGAGATAAGAGTTGGAAGGGTGACAGCGCCACCTGTGCTAACAGAATAGTGGGTTGTAGATTTCCTGTGAGTTTATCAGCTGTGTTTGGCATTCAGTATGGTTCAAAAATGCCAAATGTGCAAATTGCGTAAAAATCATGAATATGTTGTAAAATAACCATGAATTTTATGAGCACTCACCAAGTTTTTCATTCAGTTATGCATTTAATAGGAAATGTGATTCATAAAAGATTTTAACAGTTTCCTAAGGAAGTTGAGGATAAACATGCATTTTTAAGTAAAAGTGAATGATAAAAGTAAAAATGCCAAAAGTAAGTCAAAATACTGTTTGGCATTTTATTTTAAAATTCGATATGCTAACACCATAAAAAAAAGTGCCAAATTTAGTGATTTTGTCATTTGAACTGCCAATATGGCAACCCTGATGTGGTTTGTGAGATCATAGGAATGGTCGGGTAAATAGGGAAATCCATAATGGAAGGTAAGGAGGAGCTAAATCCCCAAAACTTACCTGGTTTGGAAATCCATGAGCCCTACTTAACTCACCTATTATTACAACTGGACAGCCCATCTACTGCAGAACAACTCTTGGCAATGAATGAATCGCCACTAGATGGGGGCCTACTCCTTCCTATACAGCTTGCTATGTGTCGCCCTTGCTTCATTGCCAGCAATATGCTAATATACTTTGTGAATGCTAGGCTCCTTGAACCTTCCAGTGACCATTTTAGCTCCCATCAATGGCCCCTTGGCAGCTGCTGGAAGACTTAGGTTATACCCTTTAAGAAATCATTGAATGATCAGAGTCTGTTTCTACTATTATAATATACTCAGTACAAGGGACAAAACAGCATAGAACACTTTAATAGTCTACATTTAATACTAGTTAAGGTTACGTATCTCATTAACGTAATTATCTACTCTTTTGTCACCGTTGAAGATTCCAACGACCTTTTACAGCTTAGATATACTCAGATACACAAACGGACACTTAAGTACAAGCCAATGACTCTGGATAGCAACCACCATGCACACACTGCATGTGACTCAGTTCAATACACTATTAACTATCCTATTAAAGTCAGAAATCAAAACCAACCTATACAATGTAGGATAAGATACAAAAGCCTATTTAATTGTCCATTAAAATGGTATCTAAGAGAATGCCTTTCAAAGAGGACAAGAATAAATTCTTTCTTACTACTGCACACTCATTGAAAATGTTGAGTGCATACTTTACTTGCTTTTTCTCCCCGACCAAGGTCAGAATGAACATAGGCTACTGTAAAACATTATAACACTGAAACAGTGTCATTTCTGAATATTGCTTTCAATAGAACATATACTTCTCCGGTGTACTTACCTGCAGATAATTCATCATCTAAGCACTGTATATGTAGTTGGGCTCTGGTTTTACTTCTAGTCTGATACGGGGCCTGAAATTTGACAAGAAATACAAAATTTAAGTAAAATCTTGCACTGTCATCATCATTTTACTCTGCACCAACCAAATGCATGATACATCCTCTCTTTACAACTTTCCAACAGATTTTTGCGTGAATTCAACACGTGTGGAAATGGTTGGAAAGCTAAAAGACTCCTTCCTGGGAAATATGGGCATATGGAGAGAAATTTGACACGAAGGGAAATTAACCTTTTTGTGTTCATGAAAATATGGAAGGGATTGAAGACAACTTAGGTCCCTTCTCTTAGAAACAAATACTTTTTCTAGCCCTGTGAATTCAAAATCTCTCAAGTTGCAATGTTGCCAGCCATGGTTCAAATTAAAAAGGGTATGTCAACTATACTTGCACACAACTAAAACCTTTATAAAATAAGGACAATATATGATCAAAAAGCAGAAAGAGAACTAGGCAGGACACCTGTCAAAGGATGCCCTCCACTATTCTATTTCTTTGCCAGGGTCACATTTCAGGTAAATTGGAATTACATAAAATAGGAGGTAAGGAGGGACTGGCAGACTGACAGAGAGGGAGACATGCAAAGCAGCGATGTCAACGAAAAAACATCTGTATTCACCCACAATTTCAGATTAAGTTTGAAGGATGTCGTCGCGCACAGTCTTTGCAGATATCATTTTTGTCAGAAATACCAAACCCTCACTTCTCCACTAACCCTTGTTTTATAAATGAACTTCTGTAGTTCACTGTCAGCTTGCTGCTCACAAGGCAAAATTTTCTACATGTACCAAATGTAATCAAATATTCAGACTATCAAAGGGATGATTGTTCCTCAGTGATATTACACAAATACTAAAGTGCAATATCAGTGAATTGTTTTTAAACCACACATTTTGTTTCCATAGCATGTGTAGAGAAAGTCAAAGAACTGCTTAATCCCTGAAGGTTTGTTGACCACTGAATAAAAAACACTTCCCAAAGGATGTGCTGTAGGTATTATATATGCAAAATTATATTTCTCATAACCTGCAGTGACATTTCTTGTGACAAGCAAGGTACTGTTCCTGCATAAAAACAAACTTTCTGTCGATACGGTTTTTTCTTTGCAAAGATTCGTAGGTATTAAATAAGAAAGTATCAGGCCCTAAAGTTGGCATTCAGGGGTTTGTGAAGACAAGGTCAAGTACAGTGAGTGAATTTAATAACTTGGTGTTGTATGACATGATAAAGGAGACAAAAAATTCTCATAACAGAAGGACAAAAGGATGTTTTTAACTCCTCCTTGAATATTTATGTGTCTTGTCACTTTTCATCTTGCAGCAGGTCTAAAGATGATAGAAAACTTCAATTTACAGTGAACCCATCCAGCCTTGAAGGCCCAAAGTGGCAAGTTGTTTGTGTATACAAAGGTCAAAATTTTTTTTCACTATTTTCTAAAATTTTGCATATTTTCTCTGGTACATTAAACCATGAAGGTGTCTCTTTTTCCCCTCATATTCTGTTCTTTAGTATGGCCATACAACACACACACGTACAAACATGAGCATGTATCACAATCAGGACCACAGAGCAATGTACAAGTTTACATGTCAGGTATGAAGACATGGAAATCTAAACCTCTAAATTTTCAAGTACAAAGTAACACTATCAACTACCAATGAATTGTGGTATTGCTTTACTCTTTAACATGTTTGTCTGAATGTTCTCTGTGCAAAAGGTCTTTAACCAATTTTGTTCAATCATGAAGTGCTGAACATGTGAATTGGCTACAAGACAAATTTTATGTTACCTACTGTACAGGTGTAACATAAAGGTAAAATACCTTGAAACAGATATGCACTCAAAAACACTTTTACATAAATATTCAATTATTGCAAATATGAATTTTTTTTTATTTTTAACAGGAAGGAAGTGGGGTGGGAGAGGAGATAAAGGAGGGGAGGGGAGAGTGTAGGAGGTGTCAATGCTGAAAGAAATCTGCTTTACAGTAAAGGCTTATTGATGGTATGCTTACAGTTAAAAACTGCTTGTTTCACCTGTATTGCAATACTTGTTGATGTGAAGCTTTACAGTAGATTTTTATGAAGAAATGCAAAGGGATTTGAAAATCAGTGTTCCACAAGAGTGGAAGACTGCACATGCCTGTCAAGGTTTTACTGCACTGGCAGTATAACAGTGGCATATATATACCATGACTGTGAGGCCTCATAAATCACACAGACATGTACTAGGCCTACACACTCATCAGGTATCTGTAAAACAATTTATGCACATGCTCAATAGCACATTATGTTGCTATTAAGAGGGTACATATTAAAGTGAAATGAAATTAAAACGTAATTTGATCCATCCTGCAGGAAGCTATCATTCACAAATATTACAAGTGAAAATAGGGTATGGAAAATGCAGAGAGACTGAGAATTGATGAAACTCTTGCAAGGAGGACTGTGTAAAAACGAACAAAGAGGGAAGGCTTTCTGGCTATGGGCCTACATATCTAAGTACTGACAGGCACAGTAATGCTAGAATATCTGACAGTCTTCAAGTCTTGCTTCAACTACTTGTGTCTACCATACATGTACATGGTAGTGACTCATGGACAGACGTAAGAGGCAAGGACTCTCCTTAATGTCATTGTGAGGTTGAAAAATGATGAAGTCAGATTTGCAAATGGTTCATTTCAAACATCTACCGTACTACATACATTTAAAAATCATGTGTAGAATTAATCAAGGGTCCAGGAAGCTCATTGCTGGAAAATTTTTTGTACTGAAAGGAAATTTAGCTTTTTTGAACGTGAACACATGAAAGAGGAGGAAAATTTGACTTGCTTCTATACCAGGGAATAACAAATATTACAAACAATAGATAAAGCAAGGAGAGATTCTCCTTGAATTTACAATTCACAAACAAAAATATTGTCACATGATCAAAATACGCCATCCATGAACTAGAGTGACCAGGCATACTAACTCTGATTGGGGTGACTGCATTTTCCCTTTAAATATTCATACTGGTCACAGCCTTGTCAAATAAACACTTGGTTAAGCTTATACATCAGTAGTTAAAGGGCATAAGCAGTCGCCCCAAACTTATTTTGAAACAATAGCTAAAGCTCAAAAATTTCTTCTTATTTTTCTTCCAAGTATATTCCATATTTCAGGGGTTAAATAAATTGCATCAAGGTAAACCAAGGAGTTACTCCTCATAATTTTCACAACTTAGTGAAAAAAATACTGTCACATGATTCTAAAGAGCCATTCATGAAATAGGGTAAACTACTACACTAATCCAAATTGGAGTGACTGCATTTTCCCTTTAAGGTATACTTAAAACTTACAGGAATCAATTTTTCTTGTGAGAATGTCTGGGGCTGTAGTAACCCTGTGTTTGCCATGCACTCTGTACTACAAGGATTAATTGTTGTACTGCTATTTTCACAGTTAACAATAGGTGATTCAATCATGGATCTCTCCTATTGTACTAGGGATTGGATTTCATTGACAGTAAATGTATGAGTGTGTTGGTCAAACCAGACCTACTTCAATATACTGTATGCTACTGTTACTAGGCTGTCACAATATCTGTAGTGGTAATGAGTTATCTGTACTATTCTAGATTTTAACTTGCAGGTAGTACATGTATGTATAAAGGATCAATATACCTGAATTCTTGAGTTTAACACTGTAACTTACGGAAAGTAATTCAAAATATTTTTAGCCTCTTGACTCAGTGGCAGTCCTGTTGAGGACTCAATAGGCTGAGAACCCCCTACTCCAACCCCATCCCTGTGCTTTTCACTCACACTATATGTAATAATTTTGATTATGCTAAGGCCTTCAGGACCCCTGACAACTGCAAAAGTAATGGACTCTTACTTTTCCAAATTTTCCTGAGAACAGCCCTTTCCCTCCCCATCAGCCCCCCCCCCCACCTTAAATAACTCACACCTTAGACATGCCTTCATTACTCCTTTCATGAATGAGCCCTTTTTGCCCCCTACCAGGAAACAGAACCTATAAAACATGTTTAAGAACTGGCCCCACCAACTCCCACTGCATACACTGTTACAATTAAAAGCTTCTAAGGCCATAGACTTCACATAATTATCCATACATTTTGCACTTTATAACCAGTAAATAATATACATAATTCAAATGAAATAAACTCCTTTATTCCACTCTTATATCAATTATTTTCTTCTTGAATGACACATAATAACTTCCCATTCCTTAATACGAGGCAACCCAGTTATTGACTTATCTTTCATATAGGGTACTATTTTTTATTTCTGTAGATTATTCCCTTCCCGTGACCCCACTCTGGTCTTCAATCTTCATGCCTTGAAGGTCTCCATTTCTGTCTCCTTTGAATAGAGGCCTAAACACAAGATGACTCAAACATAACCTTTTATCCAAACGAGTAGTTTGTCCATATTCTCTCTGATATCACCTTTTCTATTCTTGCTAGGGATATATGAAATCAGACACCATTCCATGTACAAAGAAACGCATCTCTGCAGCCTTATAAAAGCGCAGAAACTGACCTAACTTGTACTGTGCCAAGGTGAGAGCTACAAGGTACTGTAATGAGTTTATATACACTCGGAAGTAACGACCATCTGCTGTGGGTGAATTCATGTAAAATGCAACCTAATGACACTATAAACTTCAGTATGTGGTAATGAAGTTATTTTGAATGCTGTCAATTTCCACAGGAAGTTAGGATCAAATTACTTCTCATCTTGCCAATTGTGGGAGGATAGTAGAGGCAATATGGGAGGAGAAAAGTGCTGCCGATACTGATACTTTCAGTTAAAACATTTTCTACTGAAGGCATGAAGTCTCTCACTGGACCAAATGTTTGAACAGTATGCCATACAGACCATAATGGCAAAACTAGCTGCCACATAAATCCTTCATAGAGGTTTGCACAGAACGCAGAACATATTTGCATAAAATGTTCATAACTTAACAACCACATTAATCTACAACCACATTAATCTACAATAGACAATAAAAGTCTGAATCGGATCATTTAAAAGACTGCCTAACTCTCACCATCTCATAAAATGGTTCTGATAATTTATCATCCATACTAATACTATTAATGTACCTTTGTGCATGAAAGCAAAAAATGAAAAATATAATATATGACATGACATACAGTACCAGCAGTTAAACATTGCAGTTTTTCAATAAAATATAACAATAATTAACTCCTTAACTAGTTGTAAAATCTGATGTACTTTGACTTTCATGCAGGTTTATCTCCATACTAGAAACTGGGCATATAATCAACCTCTCAGGAAATGCTATGTTGCTAGATCATGGGATGAATTGGTATGTTTACCAGGGGAGTGGAGATGGCCCATCACAAGAACAGGGGACAGTTCCAATAGAGGCTGAGGGAGGTATACTTATGGTG
>WURT03140945.1:0-11227 GCA_009936505.3 Holothuria glaberrima | reverse complement strand
ACGTCTAATGTTTAATCGTATTCATGGTTTTCTGTCAAAATGTAATATTTTAAGCAAAGACCAGTATGGCTTTCGACTGGGGCATTCTAGTGAGTTGGCGCTGGCAGATGCAATCGACAAATTATACACGAACCTTGATAATAAGAAAACCACGCTTGGTATATTTTCGATCTCTCAAAGGCATTCGATACTATTGGCCATCATATCCTTTTACATAAGCTAGAGTTCTATGGTATACGAGGAAATGGATTTGTAGCTACCTTACTGGTAGGCTACAGTTCACATCTTTAATTAAAGAGTACTAAATCTGATTTTCGTAAAATTAAGTATGGCGTATCTCAAGGATCCATTTTAGGACCGCTTCTATTCATCATTTATGTAAATGACCTCTGTCATGTCTCCTCCGTAGCTCATACCGTACTGTTTGCTGATGATACCACTGTCTTCTTTGAAAGTGATAATATAATGTATTGTATTCCATTGTTTGTGATGAACTTGATAAATACTGTAAGTGGTTTGCTGCCAAATAGTTGTCATTCAGTGTCGATAAAACTAATTATATTGTTTTTAGTGCACAGCGTACACTTAAGTGGAATCTGCATCTCCAAATGAATGGCAAAGAAATTAACAAGGTAGATTCCACCAAATTTCTCGGGGTACACATTGACTCTAGGCTTACTTGGAATGACCACATCTTTTCACTTTCAAGTACAGTACCTCGAAAAGTTGGCGTGATTTCAGAATTAAAAGTATATTCTTCCCCAGCCTATTCGTAAAACTCTTTATGAAAATTTAATAGTTCCTCACTTCTCGTACTGTTCCATTTTCTGGTCAGGGACCAGCAATAAAAACCTTAATCGATTATATATTTTACAAAAACGAGCTATTCGCCACATTGCTCAAGCCGATTCCCTCTATCACACCAGTCCTTTATTCCGAATACTTAATCTTTTGAAATTGAAGGATTTGGTTAGAGTGAATGTTGCCTGTTGTGCCCACAAAGCTTTAAATCATATCTTACCGCCTTCATTTACAGATCTTTTCCACACAAATAATGAAGTTCATAGCTATAGTATCCGACATGCAAATCATATTCACCACCACACATGGCGCACAAATTTTGGTCACTTTAGTCTGCGTACACGTGCTATTAATGTTTGGAATTCCCTTCCCATCCATCTTCAGCGGCTGCAGTCTACCCCATTACTTAAGAAAAAGTTAACATATCAGAGCATTATGGAATACTAATTGTGTTTTCTTTTTCTTTTCTTTTTGTTTGTTGTTGCTGAAATTTCTTTAAACACGCATGAATACTTTTTATTTCTGTCTTTACTATATAAATAGACTTATTTTTGGTCTTTTTCTTTTGTACCTCTTTATTTCAGCAAATTTCTGTACAGGGAGTGTTCTAGGTTCTTAAGATTTCTATCTTTTTAGAGCACTTCCTTTCACAACTGCTTGATTGTGTATATTAAATTATCTTTACCTTGTATATACATGTGTTTATCTGCTGTTGTGAAGAAACAAATACATGAAATGAAATAATTCAAATCGTAAAAATAACATTGTGGAGCTCATTTGGTATTCCTTTATATACTTTATCCAAAGAGGGGAAGCAGACTGTGGAAATGCACCTCTCCCCTCTCCAGCTTCGCTAGGTGTGCGATTAGTATAAAGAGTATGCTTAAGTACAGTTCCCTCTTCTTCATAGGCATATAAAAAGTTTCATATTTTTTCAGCTAGTATAGCTAAATTATTGTGTTTCATTGCAAACAATTTGGGCAAGTCACAATTACATTCAGTAAAGTCAGATGATACCCTTACTATGCAAATAACGTTGCCGTAGGACTCTTCTGTTTTCTTCTACAGCACATAAAGAGATTGGAAATCAGTTGTTTGCATCACAGTCGGTGATGAGTCTGGTTTCTTAACAAGCAACAATGTATAGACGCTTTACTTATAGAAAATTATAAAGCCTAGTTGGTTGCGGGTGTGGTGTACATACATACAGCGATAGTTGTGAGATCGACGGCCTCAGATCAGCAATTTGAAACGAAATGTACGACCTTAAATTTTTAAATCATAACGACGACATTTTTAAGTCTATTGATACGAAAGTTCTGACAGAGGCAGGTTTAAGGGGTTTAATCTTTTGACTTTATTCCAAGCTTTTTGTTATATTTCGTACCAAATCACCTTTATTGAAGACCATCACTTTAGATCTTTGTGCAATTTGTATCTAATATGTACATTTAGTCCTAGGCCTACTCATAGGAGTACGATTTGTCAATATTAATACCGAAATTATAAATAAGAATATCTTGAAGGATTCTGTAATATTTTTTAATCGAGTTTGTCGTAGAAAAAAGCTTACCACTTTCCTGTAAAAATACTCATATTTTTAAGTGGTATTTCAAAGACAACACTTAAATATCATGGTATAGGGGAACATGCTTAGATAAAATAGAGAGCATGCAAACTGTTTCAGTATGCGATAACACAACCATAATGTTATTAAATTACAATTGTCGTGTAATATGCTCCGACATTTTTAAGCCGACGTGGGAAAGCAACTTATCATCAACATACTATCATGGTATTTTCATCGGTTAACATATATCCGTGCAAGGCCTGCGGAAAGAGTTGCTGGTACCTCAGAATCCCATTCGGTTAGAAAATTAGTCTTTAGACTACCTTCTTCAGTGACAGCATTAGCGGCTCGCCATAGGGTCACGGGGGGGGGGGGGCAAGTGCCCCCAAAAGTTTTCAAAGCATGGTCTTTAATCTTCCAAAAAATAACCGTTATTCGATATGACATAAACAAAAAGTACTTCTCAATTGGACAAATTATCCCTCCTATCTCACAAATGTCATATATTATTTGTAAAGTAAACTATAATACGTAATTGCCAAATATATATTTCGGAATAATTTCAAAATTTCAGCCTAGGTTCACTGGGTCATTCGACCACTGATCATATAAATTAAGATGGTTCGAGTCCTCATGATTTCAATTTATTTTCAGGCTTGTGTGCAGCTCCTTCAATGGAGGAGATTCTAGCTTTTGATAGAGAAAATGATAAAACGTCACACTGTCCCATAGGGAAGCCTTTATCAGTTGGTACGTATATTACTAAGAAAATTTCTTTTGCTAAAAGTGTATTCTGTACAACCACAAACACGTACGTATGGACGAGGAAATTTACCACGGCAACCCCTGTACCGTCGTGTTTCTAGACCTAACGTTAAATAGGTCGATGGCGGTCCTGAAAATCAACACGACCGAGTGATATTCGCTTCTGATTATGCGCAATCCAGATTTTTTTCTGCGCGTTCCGTCCGTCCCGTCCTGAAATCGAAAACTCCCTAATATCTTGACGACCGAACATGGGAATGAAATGAAAATTTCACCAGAACGCTCAAGTCTGTAGTGTATCAAAAAGAAATCTGGGTCTGGACTATTCTTTTAATTTTCTTACCAATTACTCCTCTCTCATTAACTCACACCAAACTTAAGTCTTAGGTATAATTTTAATTAAAAGATGATCGTGTATGATCTTGGTGGTCATTGCGCTACCAGTGTACTTTGTATAGTGTACAGTGGGTAGTTTCATTCTAAATTAACAAAAGTTAGTGAATGTTACACATCTGTCATGGGTTTGTCAGTGGACCTGACATGGACAGTGACTCTGGACCCATCAGTAGGTCGAAGGTGCACTCTGAGTCAAACCATCCGAAGGGCAGCGCGTCGCCTTCCAACTTCCAGTAGCAGGTTAAGAAGGGAGGTATAACTGACTTCATCGTCAGCCAAAACATTTTATACTAGTTTAAAGTTAGTATGGAAGATCCCCTTCCCCTTGAAATTTTGCATAATTTATTAAACAAATCATGCACAAACACACCGTTTATAAAGCGGTTTGGCACGAAGACCCACTGTCACTTTTCCATTCAGGGCTAAGAACGCACAAAATGCATTGCAAACACTTTTTCAGGAGCGCTTTGTGCTCATCTATCTACCTTTTTGAACTTTGGGAAGCACAACCTTATAGGAAAATATATTCCAGAATTTTTATTTCAACATCTTTTTCAATCGCTATGGAACTACTGTGTGGGCCCTCTCCATTAAAAAGTCGGGAAAACTTAAAGTTGAATGATTATGTTTCCATTTAACAGAAGCTGTGGAAAGAATGAGCGCAGATGAAGCGTCGCAAACGTATTGCTAGGTGATGCCACTTAGCGATTGAATTTGATTTTGTTTCTACCAGTAAAGTGAAAGAGAATTTGCAGAAGTTAAATTCAGTAAGCAATGAACACATGTTCAACACGATACTTCTTTAAATTGTACAATCACCTTACTCAAGATTATATTTCAAGGGTATCTTTTTGCAAGTTTTATCTATATAAATACACGCCCTTATTATTGCACCACTGCATAACCATAATGCCACCGTGTACAAAACAACACGGTACACAAAACAAATTATCCAGTCTTTCTATAGATATGACTGAACAAGGTGTACACAGCCTGCTACGAAGGCAGGCTATAGCACGTAACGTAACTAAAAAAAAAAAAAAAAAAAAAAAAAAAAAAAAAAAAAAAAAAAAAAAAATTAACATCACCATGGATTATTGACCCTAGGCTTATTCCAATTTGGCAATATACGTTTTCTTGTTGAACATTAAAAAAAAAAAAAAAAAAAAAAAAAAAACTAAAAATCAATTCAGTAACAGTACCCACAAGTACATAGGACCCTAAGTGAAGCGTTTGAGAATCAATAGATCTATTCCCAAACAAAAATTGCAAAGGATTATGGGGAAGATAATCATTTGATAATCATTTGTAATTTCTTTTTAAAAGGTCCATTGCTTGAGTTTATTGGTGAAAATTAGTGATCAAAATAGTTATTACTTTGTATGCCATATTGATCCATAAATTTTTTCGCCCCTTCCCCTAGAAAGTTTTCAAGTTGCCATTGACTTAACACATTTTTGCACATTTGCCCCCCCCCCCTGAAAAATTTTTCGCCCCCGCCCGAAGCCATTTCGCCAACTTCAGTACCTTGTCTGGCTACGGGCCTGTTTCCATTTATTGCAAACGCTATATTATTTCCCTTCAAATGAGATTGTTCTGTTTCAGAGCTGCATTGACATTCTCTTTTCCAACTTTAAAGTTATGGTGACACGCCACCAAAAGGAGCTGAACTTACTTGACAGTCAAAGATTAGAATCCTCCATTGAAACATCCGTTGAAATTATTTCACTATCTTTAACTATTCCGAAGATATAACTCTTAAAAGTTTGATGGTATCTGGAATAACTCCTTATGCAAGGATAATGATGTGCCATTGTTAGGCTAACGTCAGTTTGGTCCTCTCTGCTACTAGGGAGTCCCTAACAACTCCCTGCTGCTACCACCTTTACGAAAATTTTCGGAATCTGCCAAAAGATATATGCCAACACTTTGTGGGAGACCGTGCCTGGAATAATTTGGACAAAATGTTTGAATCATTTTCACAGTCGTTTGGTTGGCTCTGACATTATTCTTTTATGAAATGCATTAGGGCTATATTCAAGAGAAACTCGGAAAAATAGTCCCAAAATAAATGACTGTCATAAAGAGTGCCTTTACAGGTAAGGGGAGCAGGAGCGACTTCTATCATAAATGTCGCCCCTAGAAAGGGAAGGACAAAAATTACTTTCGTTTTTGGGGTACATCGAACCCCTTGAAAGATATATGCCAAACTATTTAATTTCTACAATACCTTGTGCGAATATGCATTTCCCCTGGAGGAACGCGGAATAACACATGCCCTGTAGAATCCCAGTGTTCCGGTAATCACTTCAACATAAAAGCATGCAGTTTTGGAAACGCTCCCATTGACCTTACTTTTTCACTAAGTAACTTTTGGCTTAAGGGTCCACTATCTCTCCCCTCCCCACACTCTTTCAAACAAGTCTCCGCTACTGGTTGCAAATAAGGGGCTTTCAAAATGCATTCTTGTACATGCTGTTTGTGCCAATCAAGTGTGTATCTCTGAGCACACTGTTTCACAGTACCTGAACACATATGGGCAAAACTGGGAAAGTAGCAGCTGCCATTTCAGGGATCCGAACATGTCATGTTCAGTTCAGACAAAGTTCAAAGATCTACACAAAACTCATCCTATAACCATGGGCGTGCGCAGGAAAAAAACGGGGGGAGGCAAAACTTTTAATTGATCAAATCAGGGGAAATTTTTACTCCCAGAAAAGAGCTTAACTGCTCAGTGCTGGCGCCTTTTACAGGAGCTTAGCCAGGAATTTGCCAGGGGGCTAGACCTACAGGTTAGTTAGTAAGACTGTTAGATGAGGTTTTACAGCTCAGTTTCTAACCAACTGGTTTGAGTCAGGCCGGCCACAGCAAAACCTGTAGGCAAACCATCTAGTCGAAGCGTAGTGTCACTATAAATTGGCACGAAACGCCCAGAAAATTTTGGCCAAAATGCCCCACCCCCCCCCCCCATCGCTGAAAATGGCATTTCCCATGCCTTGTAAGTTGCATCTAATCATTTCCTATTTTGAAATCTCGTATTCTGGAAATTCTCTAGCGATATCATAAAAAAATGTCGATGTTATATTTCCTTCAAGGTTTTTTTTTTTTCAGTTTTCTATTTTCCGGTGGGAGTGCCTCCCCCCCCCCCCCCCCCCCCGAGGCCCTTGCCTATAGCGCACCTAGATGAGCTTCCACGTTTAATTTTGTCAGCTTTTAACAACTCCGTCGCGAGGAAGATGGAAGGCACTGACATGCCGACATAATAACTTTTAACCAATCATCCAATTTCCTGCGATGACGTAATGAAATGAGTCACTTAGCTCCAAACCAGAGAATACGTTAAAAGTCTGCACCTGCTGATAACACAGCAGTTATGGATTACGTATACACTGTATGCACTGATTTATGTGTACCGTGCCGTATCTTTACTAGTATATATAGGCCTAGGCCGCGCTTAATTAACGTTTAGGGTCAAGCACGTAGCTTGCCTGGTGCAGAAAGACAAACCAGAGGAAGTTCACATTTTCCTACGTCTTCTCCGTCCTTGAAATAAAAGATTTTTCTATTGTTATTACGCATTCCCTATGCACTGGCAGAAAATGAATTTTACCATGGTATACTTTGTTTGTTTGATTTTATCCGGATTTTCACTAAAAGCTGTCTTTGGTAAGTAGAAATCTGCTGACGGTCCTACAATCATAACGTCAGTGTTACTGTTAGTAGTGCCAATCGTTCCCGTAGGCCCCTACCGTAGTCCGCAGTCTGCTGACCTAGGAAGTAACGTTAGTATATGGGTCGCTTTGAAGTTTGAGGCTTCCCATAGGCTACTAGTTCAGGGAACAAAGTGTACGTGAGAACTAGGCATAGGCCTAGGTACCCAAGGCTAGCCATAGCCTAGGCTTAGGCTAGGCTATTTCTGACTGTATTTTGGTCGCTTTATACAAGCTTCCCATATATAATATAGCCTAGGCTACTTCCCATGGCCCATAAACAAGTTGGGCCTTGGCCTCCTGTCGCAGGCTAGGCCTTAGGCAACTTAGCCTAGGGCATAGGCCTAGGCTAGTACTAGTACACAATTGCTTTGTAGCTCAGTATAGCATAGGCCCAGGCTACAAATTACAATAGTCCGCAGTCTGGTGACCTACCTGGGCCCTAGTAGGCCTATACGGGGTCACTTTGATGCTCCGGGCTAGGTCAGCAACATCGCTGTTCACAAAATTGGGGTGGGCTACCGCATCGTCCAAATATTTTGCTGGTCTCGATTATACTCCAAGGCCAAGGTTATTGACATCTACGGGTCATTTATGTGTAAGAACCATCTTGCTAAGAATACATGCACACAGTGTCCCAAAATTGTGAATTCTCAAGCAATGCACCTTTGTTTTCTAGACATTCTATCAAACTGCTTAAATCTCTTTACTAAGTCATTCACACTATTGTGTGCAGCATACCATGCATTGCTATTCAATTGTGACAGTCCATAGCTATGGTTATGTTCATTCACGTGCATACGTGTACGTAGCAACATTCACTGCAGCAACGCACGCAGACGCAGGATCCCTCAGGGATCTTTTGCGGGAAAAAATTTGTACAGCCATGGCCAAGGCATAGTTCAGGGAGCAAAGTGTATGTGAGAACTATAACGTTAGGCCTAGGTAGGCCTACCCAAGGCTATAGTTACAACAGCTTGCTTTGCACAATGACTTGCATTGTTGCTCAGTAAACAAATTAGCCTAACGTTAGGTTAGGCAAATATTAATGTAGGCTACAGTAGGCCTATAGGCTATATGACAGGGCCTAGCTAGGGTAGAGTGACCAGTATTCCACCCCCTACCAGTATTCAAACCCCTTTCGATATACATTCCACATTATTCGTTGAACTGAGGCTCCATCCCACATAAAATCATATCAAAGGTAGGCATAAGAACAATTCTCTGCTTAATTGCCATCTACCTTCATGTTACTGATTTGCAGATAAATACCTTTTGGAGATAGGGTAGGCCTATTAATTGTTTATGAGAATTTTGGGAACTTCTTTGAAAACAGCCTTTCTTAAAAGGTCATGTAAGGGACATGCTTAAAATCATCAGGAGTGTCATTAGGTGATATCGCCCTTACTCAAATTGCCTACCACTGAACAGTGCAAAACCCGACCTCTGGCTGACAAGTCGGGATTTTAATCGATGTTCACACCCACAGATTACAGCCACTGGGGCGCTTATCAGGTTTTACAATATTGTTATTGATTTTTCAAAATTTTAGGCTATAATCTTGCCCTTACAAACGGGCAGAATATTGGGTTTTGTATTATCCCATTTCCTCCTGTACAGTTACAAGTTCACAAAATTATTTTTCACATACTGTATGCCCTCTTGAAATTCAGCCAAACGTTAAAACGGATTTCCCGTTAAAACATGAAAACGAAAGTTTAGCATTCCGCCAAGTTTCCCTTTGATATCTTATCATTAAAATGATCATGTTTATTTCAGAAGAAAATGGCTAACAATACAGGCAATAAACAATCATTCGGAGATGGCTGTTACAACACGAATCATGCAGTTACGCTCAGTTGAATACACGTCAAAATGTGACAACTTTTTTACAATGTGATCTCTGCTTTTTTAATGTTTTGCAACGTTTTCAAACACATCTTCATTATCACAAGAAGCACTTGCCTAGTTGGGCAATTTGAAGCAAGAGAGAACTTGCCCTGCAATTTTTTCACTTGCCCCTGGTAATCGGCAAACGTTAATGTCAAGCCCTGTTTTAATTCAAAAAAGTTAAAACCCCTTAGAAGTGATAGTATGGGACATCATTCATCATGGCACAAGTGAAATCAAAAAAAGAAATGATTTGGTACTTCTCTCGTAGGGGGAGTTAATTGTCATATACAGTACAGAAGAATTCTCATTGGTGAAAGTTCTTCAGAGAGGACTTCAAATATTGAAAGTTCCATGTTCAGAACTAAATAATATACAAAACAAAAAACAAATTGTAAACTTGCCTGTAATTTTGTAGGTAGGGAGATGTGGGTTGGTGTGGGGTGGGAGAGGGGGCCATAATGATCTTGCCTAGTTTTGGGTGCAAGGATTTACATTGCACTGTCCTAACATGAATAATAAATGAAGTGTTCTGGGATGGCTTTTAACCAAACTACAGAATCAAGTCTCTGAAATTTTAAAACCCTTAAGCCTATTTTGGGTAACATGTTATCCAAATATACTTTGAAAAGGTTAAATGCCTACAAAACCTGAGTTAGTAGAAAGGGAAAAGGGAGGACTGTGAGTTATGTAACTGACTGCCAAGTAGTGCATTATAGTCTTGTCCCTAACTTCTCTCAGGACCACTTTAAAGGACAAACAATTTACAGCAGTGTAACTAATTTTTTATTTGAGCCACAGTTAATATTTAGAAAGTGTCATTTGGAAAAAAAAAATTGTAAGTTTGACCATTTGTCAAGACAACTTACTCCCCCCACCCCTCAAAAAAAAAAATTGTTTCTTTGTCCCTGACCACCAGTACATAATATCTTGTTCGCTCTTGTTATTTTTTTACTTTCATAATAGTTGTTTTGAGTTTTGCATTGTACACAAACATATTTTCCGACGAAACTTTTTCTGTTCCTAATACGGTATATATAGGCTGCTGAAATACCATGCCGCTTTCAGCCCCGATACTAAATCCTCCAAAAATTTCCTCCTCTGGGCGGATTTCTGAAGCTAAGAATTCTATTTGCAAATGACCAGTTATCTCTCCTATCTATTATTACTTACCATTCAGTAGACATAGTGGTGGTCAAGTGAATAAGTCCCTTTGTTTGGTAGGTATGAAGGAAGTGTCCAAGTGCAGGCTACTTAATTTGTTAAGTAAACCTAGCTGCTATTCTAAGAGGATTAAGCTACTTGGTGTTTATTCACCCATGGAAGCAAACACAAAAGTGTCAGCAGAGTTAGTATTGGGCCTGTTAGCCTCATGCCTTGCACTGAATGCCCCATATATTTTGAATATCCAATCGGAAGCAGAATAAATAAAATGCTCCCTTCACATACACACACACACTCTCAAGGGCACACACACTCTCAAGGGAAATCATAGGCCTGCTTTTTCCTGGAGTTACAGTCTGTGTCACTGACTTCACTATTTTCAACACTGGCTACAGATAAAGAAAACCTATGTACGAAACTGATTTCGAATATACACAGTTGTTTGCTATACAGCTATTTCAGTGGCCTCGCAGGTCTGCCTCGCAGCATACCCACAGAGAAACAGTCCACTCTATCAGCCATTGCTCAAGAATGTTGTTATATATTCTCAAAACTCAATGCACATGGCTACTGCTGTTAGGTGTGCATCAAAAAGTGATACCTTCATGCTATGAAAATGGCAGAGAATGTTTCCTTCAGTGGACAGTGCCACTCCCAAACATGTTAGGTTGGGATTGGTGTGCTCTCTGTCTACGTGAAGGACTGAAATTTAGAAACCTTTCATTCACATAGGTGTGTGATCGGAGAGGCTTGCAGCATGTGGCGGGGGTGGGGGGTGGGGATGTCAGACAAAATTACTATGTTCTTTCCTCATTTTGATGAAAACTGAATATTTTATATGCCAACTCAGATTTGATCAGAGTGGGCACACTGCAGAGTCTGTAGGCTATCCCAACTGCAAACTACAGTAATATGCTCTGGTCTGAATATA
>WURT03140944.1:0-29060 GCA_009936505.3 Holothuria glaberrima | reverse complement strand
CCGTTGCTAGGCAACGGTCAAGGTTAAGATAAGTCATCTGGCATTGACTTTCAGGTCAGGGTCACGGACATACCTGTCGTGATAAGGTCAAGCTCACGGCCATATTAATGTGATTATGATATAATATGTTATGAACATCCTTTAGAAATTCTTTTGGTAGCCAAAAGAATTTCTAAATGACAAAAACGGACTCTGTTAAGCTTTTTTGCCTGCCTTTGCTAGCATTTACAGGGAAAAAGTGCCACTACAGTAGTTAGAGCAAACTTTCTTGTCCTGAACCAATCAAGAGCCAACATTGGGATGACGTCACCGTTGCTAGGCAACGGTCAAGGTTAAGATAAGTCATCTGGCATTGACTTTCAGGTCAGGGTCACGGACATACCTGTCGTGATAAGGTCAAGCTCACGGCCATATTAATGTGATTATGATATAATATGTTATGAACATCCTTTAGAAATTCTTTTGGCAGCGGGACGACTCGAACGCGAGCATTTGTCCCTGATAAAATCCACTACAATAGTGTCTGGCCAAGTGAAAGCCTGGCTGAGTTGAGTGCATATTTATTTTATAAAGGCACCGGTCTCAACCGATCGATACAGATACAAAAGGGAGAAAACACCATACAATAAGTCTGCCGTCAGGTAGGAGTAATGACAAGACTTCTATTGACTCGTGGACAAAAAGTCAATATGAGTGAATGATGAAGGGGCTGTTGTACAGTTTACAGAGGTACTTAGATGTACAGACGTTTACTTAGGTATACATAGTTTCTGTACAAGAATGTGCCTTGCGAGAACTTGAAACAACAGCTTGGTTTACATTCATGGTGCACTAAAAAACTCTGTTAGTAAACTGTTAAATACGAAAAGTTGAATTTATGCATTCACGCTGACTGTCCTTAGAAGGGGAGGACCTGTCATCAACAAACGTTGTGAACTAACGAAAACTGTCCATTGCGCGCCAGTTTCTGTGTGGAATATTTTCTTGTAGTATCAAAAGTATGGAAACAAAAGTTTACTCCTACCAGTTGACTCCTGCAGTTTTCCTCACCATGAGTTGACACCCCTCTTTTCATTTGATCACCTAACTTTGGTTGTAAACTACATGGGAAAGTTTTATACAGTCCCCTTGTTACTACGTACTGTGGCTCTCATATACCTCATTTGCAGAGATTTGTGTGCTACATGTAATTTTGTTTTAAGTCACTTCAAGCCTATGATTTTATTCTTGATAAACACTGATTAATTTTTCAATCCCCTGTGAGATACAAAAATCATGTTTATGTACTTTTTTGTCAAAATGTACGACATATTACAAATCTTTGGGATTTTCTGTCATATCACTGATTGCAAAATTTGGTAGTATGATAACAGTTCAGAGCTCTGATGCCATTGAAAGCAATGGCAGTGGCTTTGCTTTTAAGTTTGAGAAGAGTCATATAAATTCAAGAAGTTGTAACTGGTAGTTAGATAATACTCGGTGACTCAAACCAATTATTTGGGAAAGAATTACATTTGATTCTGTTCATTCTCTACTAAGTCTGACCTTCCAAACTTTTTTTTGGCACTGACTAAAAAAAAATGGTTCCAATGTAACCAAAAGTGCACACTGCAATGTAATGCATACCAAAAAATTATTTCAGTTGCATCACTGAGTCTCTGGGATAGTATTTTGACGAAATAAAATCTGTATGAAACTGTTACAGTGCGGTTATACCTCCCTTTTACCTTAGTATGCACAGTGTACTGCTAGAGTGTTACAATCTGGGATGACATCATTACAGGCCGCAAAACCCTTCAAGTAGAGCTAAAAACGTAAAAGAATGTGTTTATTTCTTTTGTGTTTGCACTTCATAAAGAGCATATCTTCATTTTGTGTCCAAATTTTTCTCCTAGCATCGTTAAGAAGGGAGTTTTCAGACCTTTCAATACTGTCAGATGTCACCTGACCTTTGCACAACTGCAGCCTAGCTTGCGTACAGGTAGTAGTTTTCTATTAGAAAATGGCCAAATTACAATGAACAACTGTTTGAAAATTTTGTAGTTTAGATCTCATCAGAGCAAAAACGAATAATGTGGCAATTACAAATAAATGGCTCGTAAAACACACATAAGGCCTACATCCTAGGTTGTTAAGATAATCATACGTGTTAAGTAAAATCACAATTGCAGCAACACATTCGTCCACAAAATACATGTTACTAGTGCGTTAATTCGCGGAATTGGTCCCTGTAAAACCTGAATACCCTGAAAAGAGTCTTAAGGCCTACACGATCATCAGATGTTTCAGTGTAATTTATTCGCGCTGAAAATTACACAAAATATTCACTGAGATATACCCCTGTTCCCTAGTACAGCAAAATCACGAACAATGGGTCTGGGGTCCACAAAGTTACTAGAGCGTGAAATAGACGCTTTTATGTGACCACATGATCTTAACTACACAGGCTAATTCAGCAGTACCCTTAACCCAGAAAAAAGACAGTTTTGAAATATGTTCTACAGGCAGCGCACCACTAATTATTTCTCCATTGACTTACACAGTAATTGCGATCCATTGCCTGGCCTTTGAACCATTGCAGAAGTTCTCAACGGGCACAAGGTACCCCTCATATGAAAGCTCAAGAGTAGGCCTTGCACAATAATTTCAAATTTGTGTACATAAAGAATTAAGACTTTGAGCTAAGAGGGCTTGTATAATAAATTGGTGGTTCCTGTTTTTTTACTCATTCAAAATGCCATTTTGTGTCGCGGAAGGGTATATTGCGAAAAAAAGCCTGAAATACCTTTCGTTGTGCGGGACGAGTACTTCAGTTCCTTTCCTACCACATGCACATCACGAATGGAACACATCACTTCATTAAGATCGTCTAAACTGGTGTAAAATTCTTAGGGTAATATCCTTCAGGCGACACCATATTTTCGTAAATAGCGCCTGGTCAAAATTGTGGATGGAAAAACTGTGCAACCAAAATAATTTTCGCGTAGAGAATTGCCCCTGGTCTTGGAAAAACAACGCCTGTTTGCACCAAAAAATTCCAGAGACCAGAAGCCAAAAAAAGGGATTTACTGTCTCCTACTGATTGGCCGCTTACAGGAAAGCTTGTATAGTACTGTATGTACTATGCTTGTGTACATTTTTAGTTTTTATGTAATATTTGCCCTGTTCGAAACTGTCCATAGTTCTGTCTGACTTAAGAAATAAATGAGACTCAATGAGGGTTGGCCAACTATGAGAGTGATTGGGGGAAGACATTTCTCATTCATTCTTTCTGATTCTCATTTACATATTTCCATTAAAAGAATGATTTGAATGGGGTCTCATTGATTCTTATTTGATTGTTAACTAGAACCCATTAAATTTCAAATGAGACTCTATGAGATCCCATTAAAATCCTATTCTTTGAATGAGACAAGGTAAATGAGAATTAAATGAGACTGAAAGAGAAATTGTTCCAATTTCCTCAATCAATTTCATTGAAAAGTCCCAATGAGTTGGGCCAAGGCTGATTCCGTGTCCTCTCTTTCTGGGCCATTTCCGAGTCCGTCAAAACACGGACTCGAGTCTGGAATCGGTCCGAGTCCGGACTCAAATGTTACAACACTGTAACGCAATACTCTGTCCTTACATCAACAGAAAGCAGAATACCTGATACTTCGTTATTCAAAACAGAAAACAAAACATTTCTTCTCTAAAGTGATCATATAATATTTGGTTACTACTTGTATAGCCTTTGCTGTATGGGAAGTTTCAAACTTACAATGAAACTTTACGAGGGAAATTATCAAACACGGTGTATCGCTACACTTTTAAAATTACAAAACAATCAAACTCATGCACTATTTTTTCACCCCACTTATCTTCTAGTGTTGTTTGTATTTCACAAATCACAATGAGAGTTAATACATCCCATACCATGGCTTTTACATACTTTTCTTTCAAAGTATTGAGATACCCTAATCTTACCGTTTAGAATCAATCCGAATCAATATGGCGGCATTCTTGGTACGCCTTTCTGTTCTATAGCACTGCGTGCAGATTATAACATACACGTTCAAAGTACAATGGGGAAGTCTATGAAAAAAATCATAATGGACTTGAACTTTGACCAAACCACTCTGTATCAGCATATGACGAGCTTAATACAAATAAAATCTAGAAATCGTAAACATGGCAGCACATTGAATTTATCAACCGCATGTAGCTTCATTGGCTGAAATTGTAACAAACAAAACTGTGGGAAACGCCACAGGTTACATAGTGCTATAAGATTTAGTAAGCAGGTAGAATGGATGCATGCTTCAGAAAAAAGAATTTCCGTGCATTTCGTGTAAGAAAATGAAACAAATTTGCCCAATAAGTGCACGGATAAATTGTAGATAAGATATTTAGTACCATGAATACGCATGTTTTTAACTGTCCAGGCACGTAATAATTATCAAGAAGAGTTTCAAATGTTAAAGCCTTTTGTTTTTTTATTATCCAAACCATATAGCATTGTGGGTAAATTTAAAAATGGCGGTAAAATTTTCTCCGTTTTTGGAGACAATTGACTATCTCCGAAAAACGGAGAATCTCCCGGACTGACCGAGACCACCTAACCCAATTCCGCGACAGATCCGATTCCTATGCCCGGTCCACTCCAGGCCACTTCCGGGGTTAGAGCATCCGACTTGCAGCCGGAAGGTCTGGGGTTCGACTCCTGGCCTTTTCATACCGAAGACTTTTAACATGGAACCTACAGCCATTGTCCTTTGTGCTCAGCATAAACAATGGAGTAGGGAAAACAAGCCAGTGAGCCACAACTGGAAACAGGCCGTGCACGCCACGACTTAAACCAATTGGATAGAAACTGAGCCGTCAAACCTCATCTAACTCTAACTCCAGTCCAGTTCCGAGTCCAGTAGCTTCCTATTACGAGCCAATTTCGATTACAGGTTTCAAATTTCGGACCAAGTCCGAGACCGGCCATTTGAAAATGTAGCATCTCATACAAATGCCTTCTGTAGGCTACTGTTATTGTATACAATTACAGGTATAACGGAAAACGGGCACTTTTCAGGAGGGGATTTCAAACTCTTTCTGACCCTGTAATTCAGTTGACTGTATGTGACCTTTTTTCTTGTTAAATTGTACACTAATTAAAACCTTGACTTTTAGGTAAAGTTGATGAAACTATTTTTTGTGAACTCTACTGATGGTGGCCAATCTAGCCCATCGAAGAACGGTCCTAAAATTCACTGGATGAGCAATAATTTGACACTTGATAGTAAACTAACTGCCAAAAGGTACTGTCAGTAGTCGGCTATACCCTTGAGTGCACATAATTAATTGCCCCATCCACCGTATGAGTGTAGGCACATCTGCTCTAATACTGACCAATTGTACCAGCTGTATCCTATGTTAATTACTGCCGTACTCAATTAGTCTCTGTTTAGTGTTTAAAGGTAACTTGTGGTTATTTAAGAACCAATTTGTGCAGTAGAGCATTCAATGGGTCTAATGTTGCAAACTCGGGTAGAAATTTAATCTACCCCGTTTTTGGCCAAAAACAAGGAATTCAGATGGTATTCTTTATGGGCAGAGAGGATCCTAATGTGGAATCAGCCCGAGTCAAGATGAGCAAATTTCGGGTAAACCCCAATTCCGTGACCTCCAATTCCGGGCCAATCCCGAGTCCGGAGAAACTGAAAGTCCGGAAATAATTCCGAGTCTGGACTCGAATGTTGCAGCAATGTAGAACTGGAAATTTCGTTAAAGTTCTACCTGTTAAAGGTAAAAAGTACCACCGAAAATAGTAGAAACCATTCCATTGGCTGTGCATAAACATTTCTCTGTCACATAGGGGCTACCGTAATGTTTATTTCAGTTCTTGGCTTCACTAGACAGTGAGCGATTCTAAATACTATAGGGGACAGGGAACGCACCCCAATGAGCTTCTCCGTTGACTTAAACAATATTTTGTCTCGTTTAAGTACCCTTATAACCTTGTCAAAGTTTACAGCCCAGAAAGAACACTCTCAAATGAAAGAATCAGTATCTAAGGATCATCTTAACATGAGTAATACACAAATAAAAAGAACCTAAAATTTTAAAACATTTTAAAATGATCCTCTTGTTTGTTCGATCACTTCAGTAGTGGTGGTGCTACAGCTCTCCCATAAGTTTTGTACCGAAAGTCTAAAGAACAAATGAAAGAGGAAATTGAATAAGTAATGTAATGAACAACAAACCTTCTGACCTGATATTCAAAGAGGGGTTGTGAATGTGGTGTTTTGTATTAAAATATTGAAACCAAAACTTCTCAGGCTGTCTCTCGTGGGTCAAAAAAGGGTATTTTATTGAGAAAGGAAAATAGAGGGCACCCTTCAAAACACCTGCCTTTGACAGATTTTCAACGCTGGCTTGCCCCCCCCCCCACAACTTTTAACAGCCTGAACTTAGGAAAAATGAATATTGAGCTTTCTCTTTCTGGCAAAGATACATCAGTGACAGTGTTAGCTGAATGAAACTAGCACAACACCCAGAAGGTAGCTAGTCACGAAATTGAGGCATGGAAACTTTGAAGAATGTCTCTGTAATGATTATTGGCCTCAATACTTCCATAGAGTATACTCAGTAATGTAGAACAGTTTTAAAAACTGTCTGAATCACTTTCAATTAATCAAAATTTTGCACCACTCACATATTAATATACCCTTTTTCATGTCCAGGAAGAATCGGCATCAAGGAATCATCTTAACATGAGTAATACACAAATAAAGGGAACCTAAAATTCACGGTGAACTTTGGCTCTACTTTTCTCGAATGGGCTGTTTCCGTCATGGGCTGTACACCATATAGGCTACACACTGTGATGTCCCGTAAAAGCATATTGAAAATCTGCTAAATTCTTTGATTGTCAGTTCAAATGAGAGGCTTCACTCCTTTTTGTTGTCTTCTGAGTACATTGTATATATAATTACGTTCAAGTTTCCAAGGGGGTGGAGGATACATTTTGCATTAAATTCATGGGGAATAAAGTAGCTCGAAAGAAAAGGTTTTAGACTAAGACCCAAGGTCTAATGTTATGCATTTACCGTGCAGTTCAGCCAGACCTAGCTTACGTTAGGCTTTGTGCACCTGGGCCAGCATCGTTAATGTGGGGGACGGCCCAGGTAGGCGTAACAGTATAGACGTAGGCTAAGAGAAAAAGGCGTAGGTCTGCGAGATTTATTAAGAGAGAAAAACTGTTCTGCCCTTAAGGCTTGTGGATCGTGCATAGGTGAAGGTTTTGTAAGCCTGTGTGCCTGTGTCCCCCCACAACTGACCTAGCCAAGAGCAATAAAATAGTTGTTACATTTGGAGACAGATTTAGTCTTATACCAAACATTATTCTTTGGCTATTTAACCTGTCAAGAACCATAGACTTTGTAAGTAAGGTGCAGTTATTTAGCAGCAAAGTGGTTATTCTACCTGAGAAGCTGATCCCACAGAATATACGGTCGTATAGCCCAATAAAAAAAAAACCCGTCAGCCTAAAATCTATCTAGTCATAAGTCAGAGCCCATAAATGAAGTGTTCTCCAGCTACATCCACTCCCCTACATGAGTTTATTGATTGTTTCACAAATATTCAGTTTGTCGTATTGCAAACTCTCTTTGTAGCAGGAAGTCCGTTTGTTGTTGAACAGGTGTAAAGTTATTGAAACGTCCTGGGGAGGGGGAATTTGACAAAATTTAGATCGAGGGCTGGTCTAAATTGTGTATAAAATCTGAATTTTCCAAGAGAAAATAATTAACAAATGTGTTCTTTTGAAGAAAGTCTTGTGTCATTATATACCCAGTACCAGTCAACTTTGAGAAGTCAATGAAATAAAGTAACGGTGAAGGGCATATCGTCCAAGTCGTTGCCATAATTTCCCCATTCATTGCCAACTTTCACGACCGTCAGTTCTGTGGGATCATCATGGCATGGAGCAAGAATTAGTTCCAAAAAATGTTGAAGAAATATTGGTTTGTTTACTTTTACATGTTTTTTTTCAAATGCTGTACTTTTCAAGCTCTTAAAGTAGTTGCCAAATGAAACGATACCGTTCATTTCTGGTTGTAAGCATCTGTTACTTTATTTTGTATGTGCCAGCTAAACCCTCGTGTGACCAAAGTGTTCCATGCAACACTTAAAACTATTCAATGTGTACCTGTCTATGTGCACACTTTACGGTATTCACTTCTCTCCCACACTCTCCTATGTTAGCTGAAGGTATTGTATTTGCAATGTAAAAAGGATGAGTTTGACATTCACTCGAAAGTTTAAAGCGACTTTTCAGTATATTAGGTACCAAAGTCAGCTTTTTGCAGAGTCTAGAACTATGCATTCTACCTTTTCTTAAAAACTCACCGATTTGACAAACCAACCCTCTATCCCACTGTTCTATTAATAACGTATATTTATTGTCATTGCTTAATTGAGTTAATGTAACTATGTGCAGCATTTGGAACTTCAGAAAATTGTTTGAACGTATGTGAAGTAGTCAAGTTTAAAGAACACCCTGTGGTATACCTCCTGACAGAGATCTCAAACCCTGTGAACAGCGCCCTCACATTTCGTTTAAGATTTCCCATGTGGCAATCTTCAGCATGTTTGCTTATAAAAGGAAAAAGTTGTGCACTACTCCTACATAGCAGAAGTAGGTAAACAGAGTTTTCCATTTTCTCCTCAGGAAAAAGCCAGGTGAAATAGCATGACGAGATTGCAGAAGAGAGAATTCCTTTTAGGAATGAGGGTTTCTCTTACTTGTGAAGTTTTTTTTTTTTTTTTTTTTGACAGAATTCTTTTTAGGGATGCGGGTTTCTGTTACTTATGAAGTGTTCTTTTTTTTACCTTAACATGCACAAAAGCGACACTTGATCTAGAATGACACTTGAAGCAACCCAGACAATGTAGCAAATACAATCAGTATTAGTGGAAAGGCTTCCAGTAGTCACATGGACCTTGCAAAATAGTTTGCAGAAATAGTGTGAGTGACATCATATGGACATGAAACAAGTAGACAAGAAATACAAAAAGAAGTGGAAGTGTAGTCCATGTCTGAGGTCTAAAGTACTACTAAGTAGTCATATAATTTAATTAAGAGGACATAAAAATTACCGCCCACTTAATGCAGCACGCCTTTATTAGATAATTGTTTGCCTTCACAAATAACACCAGTAGGAGACACTAGGATATGGTACCAAAAGGATGGGGTCTTTTGTCAATTTGATATAAAGTTAGACTCAGACTAGATGAAGTATCACTGGTGGCAAAATGGGGTCAATTGAAGCAATTTTTATCGAAATTATGGGCTAAGAAGCTGTGGTCTAAGACTAACTCCGAGAAGTCTCATTGTTCATATACTGGGTTAATGATCCCTTTAATATTTGGTGTAGGTCAAAAGTCATTTGGAGTCACGTAAGGTCAATAAAGGTCAAAACCGTGTAAACACGATAACTCAAGTAGGGTAACATTAAAGATATCATACTTGGCATGAAGATTGCACATATTGACTACATGATCCGTTAATTTTTGGTTAAGTTCAAAGGTCATTTGGGTCACCAGAGGTCAAATGGGCAAAGCGTTGTAAACAATTTATCTCCAGAAGGGTAACACTGAGGGATATCATACTTAATAAAAGGATTGCCCATTGCAAGTAAATAATCCTGTTGTTTTTAGTGGAGGTGAACGGTCATTTGAACTCAGAAGAGGTCAAATAGTCAAAATCTTTACCTCAAGAAGGGTAACTTGGCAGTATCTCATACTTATCATGTGAATTGACCTTATTGATTAAATGTTCCTTATTGTGTCTGGTGAAGACCAAAGGTAGTTTAGGGTCATCAGGGGTCAAATTGTCAAAGAGTTATAAACACTATAGCGCAACAAGGATTATTGTGAGGGATCTCCTACTTAGTTTGAAGATTACCCCGATTAGTTAGATAATCCCTATTGTTCTTGTGGATGTCAAATGTCATTTAGGGTCACCAGAGGTCAAAAGGTCAAAACCGTGCCAATACTATATGTCCAAAGGATAACTACGAGGGATCTCAAATTAAGCACGTGGATTGCCCATATTGAGTAGATGATCCTATTTTTGGTGAAGGCCAACGGTCATATGGGGTCACCAGAGGCCTAAAGGTTAAAAGGTCAAAACCTTGTTAACACAATATCTCAAGAAGGATAACTGTAAGGGGTTTTACACTTGACATGTGGATTTTTCGTGTTAAGGAGATACGTCCTCTTTGTTTTTTGTGGATGTTAAGGGTCATGTTGGGTCACAAGAGATCAAAAGGCAAATCCTTGTAAACACGATATCTCAAGCTGGATAACTGTAAGGGATCTCATACCTAGGGTGTGGATTGATAACATTGAGTAGATGATCCGTATTATTTTTCATGGAGGTTCAAGGTCATTTGTCGTCGCAAAATGTTAAAAGCTTGTTAGCATGAAAGTTTTTTCATAACTGTGAGGGATCTCATCTTTGGCCTGTGGATTGTTCATATTTAGCACGTAGATTGCCATATAGGGAAGGGCATCCCTGTTGTTTCAAGTGGCGGTAAAGGGTCATTTTAGTTCACAAGATTTCAAAAGATTTTGACATTATTAACATGACATCTCAAGTAGGATAACTGTGAGGTATCTTATGCTTGTTATGTAAGTGATTCTTGTTTGCTACAATATATCATACGGCAAGGAATCACTAATCCTTTTGGCTTCCTGATTCAAATTAGTGTGTAATTAAATGGAGGATTAATTTGAGGTGTGCTACTTTTACAAAGTGAAAAGATCTGGAAATTTGTAAATCGACATCAGTCCATACCAATGTAGCTGAATGCACTTTATATGCTGCGCCTATAATAATTGTATCAATTACGGCAGACATACAATTGCATGCTTAAGTAGTTTTTGAGGCCAATTTTATTGATTTTTGGCCAAAATGTTAAAAATAGCCTAAGTTAGTTAAAATGCCACCTGTTAAAGGTAAAAGGTTAATTATGTTTTGTATCTTAAGAAAGGGACCAGGCTCGAAAGGTTTCCACTTATTTCTGGTTCCTCTACATTCACTTCTTTATTATGCCATTGTATTATGAATTTTCTTGTTTTGTGTTTGCAATATTATCTATTGTAAATTATGTTATAATGAAATGGTTTGTAGAAAAAAAACTTCAACTTCAACTTCAAGTACCACTGAAATAAGCAGAGAACATTTCCTTTACTGTGTCTATACATTCCTCTGACTGAAAGATGCTACCGTACTGTTTATATCAGTTCTCACTTCTCAAAATAGACTATATGATGGGATGTGCTGTCAAAGCATGCTGCATATTTGTGAGATCCATTTTTCTTCAATATTACAGACTTTGTTCCTTTATGTAGACTGTCTGAGTATATTGTAAATACTTTCAAGCTTCTATGGAATGCAAAATAAGTAATTGTAGTAGGTCAAGGGAATGAAATTGCTTCAAAGAGAGAGGTGTAGGCCTAGACATCAACTGTTTACAGGCCTAACGTTATGCAGTTTGCGTGTAGCCAAGCTAGGCGATCATTAGGTTTGGAGGCCTGGTTCAGTATCAAGTTGGGAGACGACCTAGGCGTGACATTATAGGCTTAGAGAGGAAGGTGTATGTTTGTGTGATCTTCAGGCATGTGTATCATGCGTAGGTAGAGGGCGTAGCGATGAGCACTAAAAACGTTTCAGTTACTGTTCACCACATTTCCTTGTTTTTGCATCGTGCCAAACCAAAAAAATTGATACTTTGTATTCCACGAAAAATCAGAGGGAGATAAAGAAAGTTCTTCACTTAGTATGAAAAGTCACTAACGATCATATAATATTTCAAACAGACACTTCAGTGATTTGATTGATATCAATCAAGCTTTCCAATTAAAGACTGATTAATTATGGATGTATTATTTGACCAATGAAAACCATCATATACGAAGTTGTATCTCCAGGGTGCATCAAAATACTAGAACAAAACAGCTTCACTGTCGTGCATCGTTTTGCACATGTGTTGGTTTTCTTAATCCTTGCTGAAGACAGGCATGGAATCTATGCAATGGAGATATCGTGTGTATATCAGTGGGTGTGTAAGTGTGCTTGTGTTGTAATCACGATGTTTCAAGATAGAAAAGAAGCGCACTTTTAATATTTCGTATATCGGTATGGCAGGAAGAGGAAGAGCCCGATTGTTTTGTGTAGAGGTCAAAGGTCATTTGAGGTCACCAGAGGTAAAAAAACCAAACCCTTGTAAACACGATATCTCAAGATAGCAATAACGGACACTTGTCATATTTGATGTATAGATTTTTCATAATAGGGGAAAGAATTCTATTTTCTCTAGTAAAGGGCAAAGGTCATTTGAAACCATAAGAGGTAAAAAACCGAAAACCTTGCAAATACCATATCTCAAGATAGTAGTTACGGACACTACATATTTGATATATAGATTTGTTATGATAAACGGAAGAATCCTATTGTCTTTAGTCATGGTCAAGGTCATCTGAGCACAACTTAAAGGTTAAACTGCAACAATCTTGTAAATGGATTGTAAACATGATATCTCAAGACAGCATTGACGAACACTTTTTTTATTTGGCATGTGGAATTTTCACATTGATACTAAGAAACTTGCTGTTTTGGTAAAAGTCAGAGGTCATTTGAGGTCACCAGAGCCAAAAAAAAAAATTGTTAGTATGATATGTGAAGAACGGAATGACAAACGGTCTTAATGCTTTGTATATATATATATGTATATATATACCTATATATACATATATATATATATATGTATATATATGTCATATACCTTATTAATTGTCTTGACTGGGGCAAGCAATATGTTACTCAGACCGGGTTCGAACTAAAAATTCGTCACAAAGGTCATAGACAAGAATTCTGTAAGGGTCACACCCCATTAGGTTATCATTTCCAAACGTGTCAACACTTTGAACTGATCGGCTTACAGACACTCTCGAATAGCACTAAGCACAATAGAGAAGAAATTGAATTGAAGTGGATTTACAGAGTAAATTCTCACTCCCCATTAGGTATCAATGTTAAAGACATGCGTCACTAATTGGGTTTTCGTTTCTTTTCTCAGTCTAGACTGTTTTCTTGGCAGTCTTCTTTTCTTATCTTCATTGTAACACTAGTGATCAAGGGCAGTAGACCTGCCCGAAACGTCTAGTATTCTGCTTACTATTATTTGTGTGGTGATCAACATTTCTTCTTGTGTCTTTTTTCTAACTTTCTGTTGTGGAGTCCCTCAGTTCGTCTCGTTATTCGTTGAGTGCTGGATTATTCATTCTTATATATATATATATATATATGGATGGATGGATGGATGTGTGGATGGATGGATGGACAGATAGATAGATAGATTTGTCATGTTGAACTGGGGAACCCTATAAATTTTGGTTGAGGCCACATGTCATGTGAGGTCACCGAAGGTCAAAAACTTAAACTTTTAAACACGAAATTACAGGGGAGAAAGCAAAGCATATCACTTTTGAAACATGTTTTCTTTATTTTTTGTGTATGCAAGGTTTGGTGAGGTTCAGAGGTCATGTGAGGTCTCAAAAGAGCAGTGTCGGACACTTTGTATAGTTGGTATATAGATTTGTCATGTTAAGGGAAAATTGTTTGTGGCGAAGGTCAAGGGTCATTTGAGGTCATTAGAGGTCACAAACCGAACACCTTGTGAACACCATATCTCAAGATAGCAATGCTGGACATTTTTCGTATTTAGAGTTTGGCATGATAAAAGGACGAACCCTATTTTCTTTGGTGTTGGTCAAATGTCATCTGAGGTCACCCGAGGTTAAACTGTAAAAACCTCGGAAGTTGCTTGTAAACAAGATATCTCAAGATAACAGTGACGGACCTTTTTATATTTGATTTATAGCTTTGTTATATTGAAAGAAAGAACTCTTTTGCTTTTGGTGAAGTTCAAAGGTCATTTGAGGTCACCACAGATAAAAAAAACTACCTTATTAATGTGATTTATAGAGATGGAAAAGACAGAAGCTATTCATACTTAGTATAAAGATTTACCCTTTTGAGAAAAAAAAACCCTTTCGTTTTTGTAGAGGTCACAAACCATTTGAAGTCACCAGAGGGCAAAAAACTTAACTTTGTAAACATGATATTACAAGATAGGAAGCAACGACATATCTTCTAAGACATGTTTTTTTCAGTTTTTTCATTTTTTTTTTCAGTTTTTTCCCTTATTTAAGTTTTGGTGGGATTCAAGGGTCATGTGAGGTCAGTAGAGGTCAAATTGTAAAAACATCGTAATAAATGATATAGTCAAGAAGAATACATTTGAGCGATGAACATCAGTGTAACAAAGCATTCCCTTCTGGCAAGAAATCAGTAACCCTTCATTTTTTCATCATTTGTATGAAGAATTCGACAAATTGTTATCCTATCGCAAAGTAGGGTATAGTTTAAATGACCTTAAACTAAAACACTGAAATCACGTGATGTTAAGGAACAACAAAACAATATCTTCGTTGGCTAAATATTGAAAAATGTTAGGTACTGCTCACAACTAAGTACCCCATAATCACCATCTTTTTTGAAAGGAATATATATATATATATATATATCTGGTAGTAAGTTCACTGTCTGTTTATACGCTGAGGAAGAAGCAGGGCTTCGAAAATTCCGTAACCATTTTCAATACTATGTTGGCTACTAAGGCATTACCATTGATCTTGTTGTTTATATATATATATATATATATCTCGCAATTTATCACTTTATTTCAACATTTTCTGAAGTTAAGTCCCATCTACACTTTATTTTCAATAAACAGGCTATTGAATGACTCACAATTTGTTACCAATATCATTGACACATATTTCAAGATGTTCCACAGAGAATATATTAAATTTTTCCCGTTAAATTGAAAAAGACATCCTGTGTTTGTAGGAATTCATCATGCTTTATACCATAAGGCTATTTGAGCGATGGCGTTTGACTCTAAATTGCGGAGAGTAAAGAAGCTTACCGTTTACGTTTCTTGTCACACCTACCACGGATGCACTTCGCTTGCTTTTATATACAATTTTGTTGTTATCACAGCTTCTGTACATCTCGATTAAGTGGACTGTAGGCTGTCTCACTATCACTCCACACACGAGAGCTTTACGATCGAGAACTAATAACACTTGCCCGTGGATATGTTGTATGGTTAAGATCCAAAGAGGGTTGGGTGGATTTTCCGGCAGCCCTGGTGATCTGTCCTTTTGGCAAGATTTATTGACCAATTTGTTGAATTGATAATAAAAATGGTGTAACAAAGGCGCGAGACCAAACGAGGGAGGATTGAACTTTTTTCTTCTGACACTAAGAAAAAAAAAGAACAAAAAAAAAAACAACTTCTTCCTCCAGGCGTAGTTTGAAATGCGCATGAAATATATTTGCTGACGATGATTGCCAAAAAGCGTAATCTAAACTTTTCATTTCCATTTTAGAAGCTGAAAGAGTGCTGACACCCCTCCCCACCCTGTGATATCTGAGTTCCTCCTCGCTTATGTGTTCTTTAGCAGCAAAGTCAGCATGGGGGCAAATTCTTGGAAATAGCGATGGTTAGTACCATACTGTGACAACTAGAATGAAGTTTTCAACTGACCAAAAGTGTCATATTTGATGCGCAAAGACCATGACCCTGTCAACATGTCCACATGGGGCCATTACGTTATTTGTGTGAAAATGATGGACTTTTCATGGGTAGGGGCTGAGCATCGAGGGGCATTTGTAGGTGTTTAGCACATTTTCAACGGGTAAGTTCTACTATATGGAGGCCAACAGACATCGTAAAAGACCCAAAAGTTTGCTCAAACCGGCCGTGTTTGAGCAAACCGACCCTATTTAAACATGTTTTCTGGGATTTGACCACTTGTAAATTTTAACCTACACCTACGAACTGTCCAGTGATAAGGATGTAACTTGTTTCATGGGTGATTCTTACAATTTTCATCAGTAAGCTTAATGTTGAGGGCAAAGAAAAAAAGTACTTTATAACAGATATTAGCTCCTCGGATATTCAAACTATCACTTGCATTAATAATTTATCTTATTAGAAAAGCAGAAAACATTATTTTCAATGTTTCCAAACAGTGCGGTTTTCTTTCCATGGCAAATGTTCAAGTGAGACATTGTCAGAATGCAACAGGAGCTTTGCAATACCGTCTGATGCTGACAAAATCCATAACTTTACAATATTACAAGTGGAAACTCCCAGCATGGAACCATGGTGCATAATCACAGTAAGGTGTCTCTGCGCGGAACTGCTAAGAAGATTCTAGATCGAAGGTGAAGGCCAAAGTCTACATTTGTTTCTCTAAGGCGAAAGGTCAAGTGAATGCATATTTATATCTTTCCATTTTACATACAAACAAAGCAGCGGAAATATCCTGTATTAATTTATTTTTCTGCTTTTTTAGCAACTTTCATATAGCAAATTTAGGACAAGAAATCGTCGATGGATGTTATAACATTGTTAACTTTGGTTATGGTTATTTTAGCTTTATCTGTATTCTATCTTCATTTTGAATTACTGTATATATCATGTAACTAAGAAAATGTAATTTACCGCTTCCATCAGCAATCAACACATTTATTGCTAGCAAGTAATCCGTAAAGAAGGAAAAAGTTTGATAAATGGATATTGTCCAGTAGAAAAACAGTATAGGGAAAGAGAAAGAATGATTAGTGATAAGTGATAAGTAATAGACAGTATAGGGGCAGAAAATTCTTTCTTCCATGGTTAGCAAAACCATTTATCTTACAGGCCTACAAACATTTACACACAACTTTGGCGATTCAGCCACTGGTATGGATTGCCTGCAAGATCACGTCACAATCACCTGTCTTACAATTAATTTGGTCCCGTGGTACTTTGTGATTTTTGTAATCTGCATTTGCGTATAATTAGTAACCCAAATACCTTTGCATAAATCATCACGGTAAAATGGGCATTTTTAAATTGTGCGTTTGAAGATCAGATTAGAATATGGTTAGCAGTGGTGCCAAGACACAACTTGTTTTCAAAGAAGCTCTTCTTGTCTTACTAACAGTGTTTTGACAATTAAAAATAAAGTGCCCTACATATTTTATATTGTTCTGCTTACTTTAAGATACTTTAAGTCGAAACAGGTGTGATCTTCCTTGAAAGTCGAGGTCATGTAGCCCATCCGCATGGAGAACCATAGAAATTCACAATTTCGACTAGCATAAAAGTGGACCTGTGTGTACCTTCAGCTTGTAAGAAGACCATAAATCAAACAAATTTTATACTGTGGGACAAACAGATATCATTTCACCAGTCACTTTTCTGCAACAAAGAAAAGAGGTCAGCTATGAATTCGGATTACTACCATTCGTTTGCCGTGCACATAGTTTTGACCTTAGATCCATTCACAATTGGGAAGGGGACCTTGCGATCCCAGGGGTGTAAACTTTCTCTTCGTGCTAGTGATGCACCAGCGGTACTTTTTAATCCCTTAGAGCAAACTTGGACATGAAGGGATGGGACCCAAGTGCCTCGTTTTAAATCTATGGTGGGGAAAGACAATATTAACAGTTGTGTTGTACTTGAGTAATTTTTTATTTCATTTATAGTGCTATCTCCTGTAGCCTAGGAGGTTGTGGACGCTATATTTTGCAATTATGACGCCTCAAGATTACAGCAGAAGCATACGCTTAAGTGATAAGCTGTGTGACTTTAAGGAGTGATTTCTTAATTTTTAGCTTTTCGTATGTCAAATGCTCCCCATAATTTAGGACCCTCATGTCAAATGCCCACACAGTAACAAAATTGTTTTTTTTTTTTTACCAGATGAGCGGTATACAGTGTTCTCGAATGATAACCGACTTAACAGCTATAGGGGTAATAAGGTTTTCTATAAACTCGGTGTCCTACGATTCATTATCAGTGTTTGTTTTTGGATTGTGATCAAGGGCTCGGATTCATCTCCAAAAGTTAGGGGGGATTCACCATTTGCGAATCGCTGTCCTGGAGGGGTCTGAGGGGAGGGGGTATCCCCGTCTCCTTTGGCAAACTTCTGCTCACGTAAGGTGGGATGGATACAAAATGGTGCTACATTTGGTGCTAAACCTGAATTGAATATATCACCAAGAATTTTTACTCTTTTAGGTTTTTTTTTTTCATTTTGCTTGCTTAAGTGAATTTTTTACTCAGTCCTTGGGGTAAATCAGAACTACATTTCGTGAAGTGAGTGAACAGTAAATTGTTAGAATTTTCACCATTTACAAATCGCTGTCCTGATAGAGGGGTATCCCCCTTCCCTCTGGAGAAAAAGTAGAATTGGAAGGGGTCTATATGGCAAATGGTGCCATATTTGGGCAAAATTTAGCTTTTAACATGTAGTGTCAATTCGAAATCACTGTTTTAGTTTTCATCATTTTTGAAAAAGTGTGGGGACTTTTTGGCGATGACCCCCTCCCAAATATAGTGAGGGGGCGCGTCCCCCGTCCCCCATGATCCACGCCCATGATTGAGATCCATTCCTAATTGGAAAGAGGTAGCCACGAACCGAACTTGCAAATTCTTCCTTTGCGCTTGTTATAAACCAGCGGAGCGTCTACGATATCCAACCGGCTGAAAATAGTTAAACCTCGTCGTAAAAAGAAAACTCCGATTCACTGGGACATCTACCGGAACGTCTACTGGAGAGCAAGCAAAAGATTATCAAAACATAACATAGTACTCTAAGATTATGGATATTGAACTACAAAAGCACATACATCTCCCAGTGTTTTATTAGCCTCCTTTAAGGTTTAACATTAAATCACTCACCTTACATTGACACACAAACATGTTTACAAAACATGAAATGCAAACACGTTGTAATACTTCAAGTGAGTGTGACCAACACGTATGTTACATTACACAGGCCTTGCCCATCACTTCGATTATCACGCCGTACGTAAATAATTAACGTAAGCTATCCTACCAAATCACATTTACTGTGCTGATTTATCATAGGCCCCCAGTTTCATTAATCCCTCCCAAGAATTATAACCTTAGGTAGGCTTATTTACATTTATCATCATCAGACACTCACATGGAGAGTCCATGGGTTAACTTCTAAGAATACAACCAGCACGAATGCAGCTTCAATAGTGTGGAATGACCAGCAGTCCGCAATCCAACATTAATAGAAACATTCACGACCAAAGTGATTTTGCTGTGTGTTTATCACAAAATGGCGACGTGCATTAAAAGACAACATGCTACACGTCAGCGCCAATGGTGGCCGAAAGGGCCATAACTGAATGACCGTAATCAAGCGGGCTACATTCTCCCCCTTCTAAACAGTTGGCGTCCTCGTCGAAACTGACAACGCTCATGGTACATCACAGTGAATTCTAAACAGTATTCTCTCTGGGTGTATTAAATACACTATTTGGTACACTGAGATCTGTGCTCAGTTTGCACATTGGTACACCAAATACAGGGTAAGTGAATTTCTCGACAGGTTTCCTGGTCCTTTTTGACCTTCTTTGATGAGTTTCATCATCTGAAATATCTTCATTATTACTGTCATCAGAGACATCTAAATTGTCTTCAGTATTTTCAGTCTCTACATTCTCATCATTAGGAGCTGATTGCTTGTCTTCAGCTTTATTTACAGATTGCTCCTCGGTACCTCCAAAGTCCGTATTTTCTTTATTTGGGGAACGGTTTCTTCACTAACCTCAGCTTCATTAGTGAAATGGTCTTTAGAGTCTCTCAAGTCTGCACTGCCTCCTGTAGAGGTTGACTCCTCATCAACCTGAACTTGGTTCTTTATTATTTCCATTTGCTGCATTCTCTTTAATGGGGGATGACTCATCAACCTCACCTTGGTTAACAGATTCACTTTGAGTACTTCCATTGCCTACATTCTCTACATCTGGGTTTGATTTTTCACCAACTTCAACAGGAACTTCAACTGGATTGATGGGTAGTGCTTCTATTTAAGTGCTTTCAGGTATCATTAATTGTGGCTCATGGGAAGTTGTTGTCTCCCCATCTACATGTACGTCAGCAATCAACTCCTGCAAAACAGTCTCATCTTTTCTGTGGATAGGTACATATTCTGGTGCTCTAGGATCCAATTTTGAATCTCCTTATTGCTCCATTTTCCCTTGGATATTGTAGTTCACATATTCTGTGGGGATTAATTGAGACTACTCATACTCATCTTGCTCTTCATTGTTAAACCCTTCCCTATCTTCTATTATTTCCTTTTCTTCAGGATGCTTATCTTTCTTACTATGTCTATTTGTTTTATCAGGGTTAACTTCATTCATATCCTGTGTATATGACGGCTGCCCCATTGGTAACAGATGATTTCTATGAAGAGTCTTCATCTTCCCTCCAATCTGGAGTTGAACCTTATACAGTGGAATGTTGGGTGGTTTACTCACAACATAAGTCGCTGGATTCCAGCCATCTGCAATCTTTGACCCCTTTAATCCCAACTGTCTGACCAATACTAGGTCTCCTTCTTCAATCCTATTTTCTCTTTCTTTGGTCATAACGCCTCGTGTTTGATAAACCTGGCTAACAAGAATTCTTTCAAACTAGTTCAAATGCAGTTTTCAACTGTTCCTTTAATATACTGACATACTGGCTGTGGTTACTTGTTCTCACTCTATCAGTAGGGAAACCAAACTTGACATCTCCGGGAAGTTTTGCTTCTCTTCCAAACATGAGGTAGTAGGGAGTAAACCCTGTGATGTCGTTTGTTGAACAATAATAAGAATGAACCAGTGTTGCAATATGTTGACTCCACTTCATTTTCTGTTCAGTCTCTACAGTTCGAATCATATTTAGCAGGGTTCGATTAAACCTCTCGGGCTGGGGATCACCTTGTGGATGATCCGTAGACGTTCTTGTTTTTCAAGAAGTTTTGTCAATTCAGAGATCACTGTTGCTTCAAAGTCTCTGCCCTGGTTAGAATGTAGCCTTTGGGGGAGTTCATAATGAATGAAGTACTTTTCCCAAAGTATTCGGTCAACGTTACTAGCCTTCTGGTTTTTATTTGGAAAGGCCTGCGCATAGCGCGTAAAATGGTCTGTCACAACAAGGATTGACTTTGCATCATTTTCATCAGGTTTTAAGGATAAAAAGTCCATACAGACTAGCTCTAATCGGGAGGATGTCTCTATTTTCTCTGCAGCTCAGCAGCTGTCTTTGGTGGTGTTTTCCTGGCTACACACCATCTGCAGTTTCGGATCCAGTCTTCAATGTTTGACATCATGCCGGGCCAGTAATGTTCTTTCAAAACCCAAATGTTCTTGATCATTATGCATTCTCTTGATTACTTCTTTCCTTTTGTGATTTTGCAGAACCAGCTGTTTAATGTGTTGGTTCAGGGTAGGATTTATGCTGACTGGATACAATACTCCATCTTCGAGTTTCAGCTGGTTGCGTTGACGCATCATCAACTTCACCTCTGTGCTTTCCTCATTACCTACCTTTGTCTGAATACCTCCTCTAACAAGCTCTTTAGCCCTCCGTTGATTCTGTTCTTGATTCTGCTCTGTTTCCCAATCTGTGTCATAGTATGCAGAGCCCGGAGTGTCAAGTTGGGCAAAGCTGTCCGGCAGTACATCTGCTGAACAGGCATAGGAAATAACCAATGGGAACAAGCTACTATCATCATTACATACTTTAGCACTTAGTATTGGCTGAAATGTCATATCATGAGTATCGGTAATGGCATTTACCTGTTCTTCAGTTAAGACGTCTCTAACATCAAGCCGCTCTGTCATAACCTGGATATTTTTCAGTTGTTCTTCCTGGTCTTGCAGCTACATCATGTCGTCATCGTGATAATGCATCCGCATCAATGTTTTTCTTTCCACTTCTGCAATGCAAGGAAAAGTTGTAATTCGCCAAGTCCACCAACCAACGCTGACCGGTGGCATCTAGTCGAGCCGAAGATTAAATATATGTTAATAGTTTATTGTCAGTCATCACCTTCACCCCATTTGCCCTGTATAAATAGTCATGGAACTTATCACGTATAGCCCACTTCAGACAGAGGATTTCCAGTTTTTGTGCAGGGTAATTGAGTTCTGAAGGCGATAGACTCCTACTAGCAAATGCAACTAGATGGAGCTTCTGGTTTTCTCCTGATAAAGGACAGAACCCAGGCCTTCTCGGCTGGCGTCAGTATGAACAACAAAAGGTTTTGACATTTCAGCAGATATCAGAACTGGAGCAGATGACAATCTTTCCTTTAATTCATTAAATTATATTTCACATACCTTAGTCCACTGTTTGCCAATTTCCCCCCTCAGCAACAATTGGGTGGCTTTGTTTCTTCCTGCCGTTCTTCTTTTCGTCTGTACCTCCTGCAGTCAGTTGATGCAATGGGTAAGCTATGGGTGAATATTCCTCCTCAAATTTTCTGCAAAATCCAGAGAAACCCAAAAAGGATCTTAATTCTTTTATCTTTGTTGGTCTGGGCCAGGACGTCAATGCTTCTACTTGGATCAGTTTTAACTCCACTCTCAGAAACTATATGTCCTAAATACTTGACACTTCTGCAACTCAGCGGACACTTATTGGGTGAAACTTTTAGACCAAATTCTGACAGTCGGTCAAAAACTTTTTTAAGTCTTACCTCCATTTCTTCCAGTGACTTGGAATAGACAACTATGTCATCCATATAAACCAGAGCCTCCACCAAGTTAACTCCAGCCATACAGGTCTCCATTAATCGCTGAAATATCGCAGGAGTCCCTTTAATTCCTTGCGGCGTTCTCTCGAACTCGTAGAATCCTTGCGGACATATAAAAGCAGTCTTTGCTTTGTTACTCTCTTCCATGGGAATGTGGTAGAATCCTGACTTAGATCAATGACTGAAAACCAGCTGCATCCAGTCAGGCAATCTATGGCTTCCAGAACTATTAGTACTAAATACTGGTTTGGTCTAGTACGGGAATTCAGCGTTCGGCAGTCTATGCACAACTTCATCTCTCTGTTCTTCTTCTGAATAATCACAATCGGGTAGCATACTGGCTCTTTGAATCACGTATGATCCCAGCATCTAATAACTTCTGCAAATGATCTCACAGGTTATCTAGATCAGCTGGTGACACACACCTTAGCCTCTCTCTGAATGGTGTGTCGTTTTCTCGGTTAATTGTATGTTCAGCTTGGTCCGTACACCCTAAATCCCACTCACATACTGAGAATACTTCTTGTCCCTCCTTTATCATGTTCAACAACCTCCTCTTCCAGCTCGGCTCAATTGGTCCCCCATTGGAATGGTAATTTGGCAAATTCATCCTCGTAATAATCAGAAACTTATACGAAAACTTCGGCAGCATTTGACCAGATTTCGGATCAGTGTCCATTTGAAAGGATTCGGTTCAAATCTGAACTGGAAATTTTTAGAGTGTACGTAAAGTCAGCCGACTACATAAAACCAGACCCTATCCTGGTTTTCTGAAAATTTACTCCTACACACCACGAGATATAGATTGACTATTTCTATATCAAATTATTTTATTTCGATTATATCACTACTTTGGTCATGTCAAGTGAGTTCTGGGGAGCCGACCATTTTCTCTAATTATGTCAGTGCTCAACCCATGGCTTTATCAATAATCTGGAGCCGAAACTATTGGCACGTTCAGTCATAACGCTAATGACTTTTCATAATTTATTTGACATTTTCTTATGACTGAGATACACCAGCAACCCCGGAAAAATCTGGATAGGCTAGTGTGTACCCCTCGGAAAACGCCTGACTACACAACTACACCAATGTACTAACAACTTTTGATTTGGTTAGCAAAATTTTTCTTATGACAGTTCTGGGCTGGATCCAAGATGCGTACGCGAACCTATTCTTTGCAGAGCAATTTATTTTACTTTTTTTGTAATGGAACAAAAAAATTGACTTCAAATGATGCTAAATGCTGCACCAGATTGCATCTGAGGGTACTTAAATATTCAAAAAAATTCTCAAAGGGGAGGGGGACCCCTCCCCCAGGCCGGTGCTCAGGCCCTGCAGTTGGTCACCCCAAAACAAAAATCCTGTCTACGACAGTACACTGTATAAACACTGTGCTTAGCGAATATGTGGATTCTAAGAAACAAATGAGAACCTACGAAAATCTATAACCTTAGCCTGTAGTTAAGGCAATAAAAATTTTATTAAAGAATGTTTATCCACAACTTGCCTGAGAAGTGAAGGCCTGAGAAGTTTTATTTACGGCAATCTATGAGGTATTTGTAGACAAAGAAATTCTTGGTAAGCTACACGCCAACTAGTGGTGGCCCTTCACTTAGATTGTGTCAAGGATCCAATAATTACGTGGACTCCCTCCCCCTCCCCTTTTGAAAAATTTTGGATCCGTCCATGTGTCACTCTGTCTTATGTTTTCGGTATCTCTCACTCATTAAATATGTGGCAATAGAAGTAGGTAATCTTTTATTGGCATGCTTTCTTTTCTTTTGCTTCCTAAAACGTAGTGATACTTGTTTTGATATAGTCTCTGATAAAACTGTAAGTGATCGAAAGCAAAGAAGAAATGGAAAAGCTAATCTGAACAAGGCCGATCAGATTAGAATAAAGTCCTTGGGTATAACAAGGGTCTTGCTCATTACTTTCATTTGACAGGCGGATGTTCATTGCGCATGTCTAGTTTGCTTGGAATCTTTAGGATTGCCTTGCATGACTTAGACACCCTACTCGTGTTTTAATAAAATTAAATATCATTTTGCAACAGACTACATGAAGCTTTGCAAATATCTATCGGCCTCTTATTGCTTACAACACCATGCTGCCGCTGCATTTTACGTATCATTTCCTTATCAGTGATTTTCAACATTCGGTTTTGTTGATACTCTTTACTGCAACCAACTGTGCTACATTGTGTGTATATTCCTTTCAAGTGCGAAATGCATGTGTGGTGGATTCTCTTCTATTAGACTGCTTTGAAACAGTAGGAGCAGATAGCAGATGGAAAGTAGAAAACCAATTTTTATTTATGAACAAGATTCCAGTTGACAATCATCTTGGGGACAGTTTTCGACTCTTCAATAACTACTCTTTGTTAGTCTTCAACGTGTCACTTGATCACGGAGGCCTCTATTCATGTGCTAGAGGAAACGTTTCCGTGCAGTACTACTTGGAAGTGAAAGGTTTGCTTATATATTAGCATTTAGGTCGTGTACATTTCTTTTAGTTTAAATGGTTTTACACGTAATTCTTAACAAAATGGTAATCACGTTAGAAACGCTTGTGTAATCCGTACCTAAAACAGTCTAATGAATCCATTGATCTTACAAGAAATTTACAACGTAATACTGACTAGTTTCTTTGATGTGGAAAAGCCAACGAGGCCTTTAACCATTCCATTAATTATTACCATTCTAAATTATTTTGAAAGCTTCAACCTGACCAAAGATTCTCAAAAACTAAGCTGATATGAATCATGATTCCGAGATGTTTCCTTGTTTTGTAACTCCGCAATATATGCACCCAAAGCTAAAATATATCCAGCAATTCCCTTACTACTTATAACCAAATTCACGATGCACAATAAAAAAAAATTGTGTTAGACAATACGCATAGATTAAACAAGAAATTAACTTGCTGCCGCTCCGCGTGATGTTACACTTGGATGCAGACCATAAGGGTCTGCCTATAGAAAAGCGGTTTTGATGGGAAAATGGCAATACTTTGTACATATGAAATTTAAATTGACAAGACTATTGGACCAAATTAAACGGTAACGGTATCTCCCTTTTTTATGAAAGTTACAGTTAAAACCATTTCATGTGACCAGTTTCTATATACTTTTAAAACGACTTTACAGAAAGTAAATTAATGTTGTAAAATGTAAAAATGGCAAAGAAAATATGTCAGATTTTACCCAAATATTGCCAAGAAAGTAAAATAAGGCAGGGGCCTAATCGATTTTTACATAAAAAGATTAGAACCACCATACACAGCTATACCCTAAATCGTGCGTTCATGAAAGTCAGCGTTTGGTTTTTGTAATCAGTACGCCCATGACTCTGATAAGTGTATAGAAAAACAATAAATGCCAAATTTATTTGTCAGTTAGCTGCAAAAGACCTAATACTTGAAAAGTGTCCATAAAATCTTCCCAGTACCTAGAAGCAAATTATTTTTAAGAAATTCAATTTGGTATCTTAGAGACAACTATGCGATTTTACAATTTAGGAAGATAAATTCCGTTGAAAAATAAAAACAAGGCAACATCCTCAAAATGTTCTATCAACGATTTACCTAACTTTGCTTCATTCACATTTCACCTAGTGTTTGACGTTCAGGTTAATTAGTTTTTTCTCCCTCATTAATAGATCTATCACTGTCTAGAAAAAGTTCTATGCAACATTACGACCCAAAGATGTCTGGATAATACCAGCTATTTTTATAAAATCCTTTGCCACTTGAAGTTAAATGACGTCAGAAATGCACAAACCGTCAAGTTTACAAACAATCTTACTCATGACCTGAAACAAAGACTATTTCATAACTTTTACACCTACAAAAATATTATGCATGCCTTCAATAATGGGCAGTGTAGTATCTCCTCGTTCTACTACTCATTATCGTCCAACACAAACTCCCTAGGTATCTTGCTCTCAAGCTCTGGAGTACTATTTGTGTTCATTTGAAGAGAAAACCAGCCCAGGGGCCACGGAGGGAATGCTGAAGTTGGGGCTAATCATCAAAGCGGCACAATATGTTCAATAAAATAAATGCCTTTTAAGGCGACCCAAAATACCCACAGCAGAAAAGTACGAGGGCTAAAGCCCATGTAGCACCCTCCCTCCCCCCTTCCCCGTCTCCGCGATCACTGCTCTCTCTCTCTCTCTAGATGTAATTATTAATAATTACTCGGCAATAACTTCTCTTTGTTCTCCTTTTTGTGTAGGGTGGTTGTCCTCGTTTCTTGTAAAAAGAAGGGGTGGGGGTCTGGCAGTTGTTGAAAACTGGGGATTGGCCGGGATAGTGCTGTTCCAGAAATCGCTGTTGAGCGTTGCCATTAAGATGGTAAAGAACAGCGTGATCGTCCACCTCATATTTTAGTATGTTGCCTTTCATATAAACAGTGGCCCCGGCATGGGGTCATGGACGCACTTGCCCCACCCCAAATTGTTTTTTGACTTTTTTTTTTGAAAGAGGAGAGTATGATGTCTAAGAAAAGGTTATGTTGTCAACAAACTTCCTGAAGCCCATTTCTATTCGGGGAACGTTTTTTTCGCAAAAACATTCTTGGACTAGTCAAATGTTTTCTTTGCTTCATCGCGTGCATTTTAAATGGGTATCCAAGGCTAGCGGACACCGAGTAAAGGACCTCCTGGAAGCTCTGAATTGATTATATAAAATAGGGGCATTGACGACATGATGCTCATTATCTGACATCCAAATGAAACTGTAGAGCATGACGCCGAATAATTAACCACAGTCGTATCTTACTAATTTTAACCGAAAATCCAGAAGAACCGCTTCCAAGAATGGGGAAAGGGAGGGAGAATAAAGGTGCCGGGAGGTGATATAAGACCTCCCTGATAGGTATAGAAAATGTGATGAAGGACTAACAAGCGCGTTTAAGAATGCTTTTTTTCGTAAGTGTATTAACAATCAATATTTATACGGATAGGGGCTTCGGGCGAAGCCCTCGGTAAATTTACTTTTTGAAAAATGAATAACGGCAATTACGTACTTACAACCTTCATATCATGCTACAAAATAGATTGAAAGATCCCTTATTGATGCGAGGCCCCTACAGAGGCTGGGGATGTACCTCTGTTTTTCTGAAAAGTGTTGTGAACAGAATAGTTCCATATATCATTACCTTAATAGTGGTCAAGATATGGAGTGCAAACTGTGATGAATGCACGCGAAGCGCGTCAAAACTTTCCATTAACTAAGATTTATTTGACAAAACCTTCATTCAAGCTCTCCATCAAATTCCCCCAAAATGGAGATACCTATAAAATAGCCAGTCTTTTACCTGGGAACTCGTAAACAGCTTTCACCTTTTGCGGCTATGATTTTTCGGGAGGGGCTATCAGAAAATATTCATAATGAGAAGAACATTAAGGTAAGACTTGAAGCTCTCGAAGGGCGCGAAAATTTTGATAGTTTGGGAAGGATTTTGAAATTTCTGATCGTATAAAAAAAAAAAATACTTTGGCTCTAATGCTGTAAACCTTAAAAATTTTAAAAAGTAAAAGTTAGCCTGACACCTAATATGGAATGAAAGTCAGCTCACATTCTGAAAACACTTGTCAATTAGACAGCAAAAAATCTGACATTGACAAGTTTCAGTCACACGTACAATGGCCCGATTACCCAAAACAGCGTCAATTGAACGGGTGGCTTTAGAGTGCAGTCTGTAAATTGTTTCACAAAGCTGCTGACGGTTAGAGTAAAACTACAGTCTGATCTGTAGGCCTACCTAAGGGCGTAGGAAGCGGGGGCTGGGGAAATTTGTGGGGGCAGAAGTATGCTTCATCCCCCACTTTCCAAGCACGAGAACCCCTCATTTGTCTCTTCTGTAAGAAATGTGAAAACTGGCAGTAATTTACCTTAAAATTTGTCCAAAATGATGCACCAGTTTGCATATAAGGACTCTCAAATATCACAAAATTTTCCAAAGGGCTAAGAAATGTCAAAAATGTGTAGTAATTTACCTCAAAATTTGTTTAAAATGATGCACCAAGTTGCATCTAAGGACCCTCAAATATGGAAAAATTTGCCAAAGGGAAGGGGGAAACCCTCTCCCCTCAGACCCCCTCCAGGACGGCTACCCCCCCCCCCCCGTTTGAAACTCAGTAGTCCCCATTTTGTCAAGTGATAGTGTTAGCTATAAATCAAGATAATTTAATCTCATACTTCGAATCCTGGCAGGGTCAAACCAAAGACTTTAAAAAAATGGAACCTACTGCTATTGCGCTTGGTGCTCAGCATAAGCAATGGAGTAGGAAAAACAAGCCAGTGAGCCACAACTGGAAAAAAGGCCGTGG
>WURT03140922.1:0-11228 GCA_009936505.3 Holothuria glaberrima | reverse complement strand
AAGTTTAAGTTTAGTCCATCTTTCCCTTGTTGAGTTACAGCGTACCGAAGCAAGCGTCACAGACACACACACGCCAATCTGACTACATAAGTTCCTTTGCTAAAGCAAGGAACCAATAAATAGGCCTATTGTAAAAATTCTAGAAAAAAGGTCAAGTTTTCTGATTTCCGGATCTGTCTGGTTGATTTCATGGGGGTGGGGGATATAGTGTACAGTATCCCCCCATCCAATTTCATGGGGGATATATCCCTCATCCCCCAGGATCGTCGCTCATATACATTCATAAACCTTATCATCTCGAATGTTGATTGGATGTGACATGCAAATATGCATACACAAGGCGGAGCTAAAACTGCAGCGTTGTTGCAACATCCTTCTGTTTTTTCTTTTACACAGGGACTCAATGGGGTTTCTTCATTGACAAAGCGAGGAGAAGTACAAAATAAAACCCTTCTGACATTATCGCTAGAAAAACATGGTAATTGGACAAGCATTAGTTGAATATTCATGTATTTTTCTTTGTTGGTGTATATATATGTATATGAAATGTATGAACCTGATGAAGGCCAGAGGGCCGAAAGCTTGAATTAAACAGTTCACACATAAAGCGACGTCCTTGTCGTTTTTACTGTATTTCTTACGCATATATGAAATGTATATATATATATATATATATATATACACATTTCATAACGTTCAATTCTCGATTTCCGAAGTCACTGTTGCAAGTACAACTGTATAGGTGAGTATTACAGGTCCATGAAACGAGGTCAATTGTTTTGATGGACAAATGAATTTTATCAGGCGGCTCAAGAAAATTCAAGGTAGCCCATAAGCCTAAAAATAAATGATAATTCTTTGATTAACTAACATAAACGATTTCATTTTTCCTAAAAAACAAATACAATGATTTGACCCTGTATAATTGGTCTTGGAGCGAAAAGAAATTCGTTTCCAAAAGAAATACTGCAGCCATGGAAACGCTTTCACAACAAAGTGACGACATTAAACGACAGGGCTGTTCCATATCAGGGCCTTCGGAACCGGGGACGTGTGTGTGAGTGTATGTGAGTGTGTGTGGTGTGTGTGGGTGTGGGGGGTAGGTTGCAGTTCACAATAATTTTCAGTTGAAGGTAGTTTGTGTTAAAAACTTCCAAAGTGACCTTCCAAAATGCCATTATGTCGTTTAACGGTTCAGCATTCCCTCCACTTTCTTTTCCCTCCTTTCCTCATCCCTCTCCCATTTTAAATAATTTCCGACTGAACTGGATATTTAAACTTTCTGTGGAATTATCAGGGTCATTTAAAAGTTAAAACGTCAGCATGCAATTCCCCCTAGGCCCCAAAATATGAGCGGTTGAACCTGGGAAAGGGTTTTGAGGTTATGTGTGTGTCATTTGGGGGTCACTTGTCATCCGATCCAGAGGAAAATGTGTCCCTCTAAAACAAGTTATATCGACCACAATATCATTGAGTCTACCACATCTTATACTAAGTTATACAGTTTGGTTCCCTTGGCTCTCATATCGAGAGAAAACCCCAAAAATGATGATGTAGCAATTAAGTCGTTACTTACGTGGTATTTTTGGAATTTCCAAGACAGTCTCTTGCTCTAACATCAACATCAAAAACGACTGTTTCTCCAAGTCCAAGACCAGTGCAGGTATCACTTCCCACCTGTGCAACTCCATCGGTACAGTGGGAGGTGTAAGTCAATTCAAGACCTGCGGGAGCTGTGTCAACGACCTGTACTTGTTGTGTGATCAACTATAGAGGCAAAATGTCCAATAAATTCAAAGTTAGAGGACTTGAATTACCCAAAGGCATTTATAAAACTTGAAGAGCTAAGAAACAATATCTCCTTCTACATCAGACTGGGCGATATTTATAAGGGGTCCAAAGAGGCACCTGACCTAGGCCCATGAGGCTCCTCTTCAAGAAGGGCCCCTCTGAATTGAGTGTATAATTAAAGTAGAGAACCTTATTTCCTTAAAATGGAAGACTTAACCTAAATGTAAATCCTCTTGTTTTTAAGTTGACAAAACTGAAGAATTGATTTGATACTTAGATGCAACAGGCAAGGCATTTCAAGAACAGTTTTCGGTAATCTTGGAGGCACTTTGGACAAAAATTCTTGGTACAACTAACGGTAGTGCTCCGCTTAGACAGTGTAATAAAAATCTATCCCCCTATAATGCCTCTCTAACGGGACCTGACGAGGGTCCCACCCAACCTGAAGCCCTGGTCCCCAATGTCTAAATACGGTCCTGCGAGTCCTACTTCTCCACCTCATCACTATGACAAATCTTTATCAATACAAATGCACTACAGTGATGTGCCCATCACAGATAAAGTGAATTCCAAGAGTAACGGTTTAGAATGGATGATAACATTTGTCAGATCTAGCACAACCACGGCTGGATGTTATACCCTGCATGCAAATGCACCACATTACATCAACCTTTTAGTTCAAACTTATCAAGATAAGCTTTAAAAAGAATCCGGTCTTACCGCGTAGTTTTCTTTGATAATGTCAACAATATTACTAGAATCACCAGCCAGAACACCAACATTTGAGCCTTCAATCAGTTCTGTCAAATTCTGTCAGAAAATGGGTAAGAAATGGACTTTTGCAATAAATTTTAGATGATCTTCCAATCTCTTGAACAAAGCCAAGTTCATTTCATTGCCCTTAATATTTTATCAGTGAACCGAATACACCAGCTCAGAGTTAACACATGGTTAGAGGATCACATGCAAGGATGTACAATTACCCGTAGGAGGTCACATGGGGGGGGGGGGCTAGTGGCAGCTCCCTGGTCATTAACCCCTTAAACGCCTTCCCAATTCGAAACTCCCACATGGCCACTTCGGATATGGGCTATACATCTTACTTTGACTTTAAGCACAATAACAAGTTAAAAAATGAATCAAAAATTTTGAAAACAACTCTGTCCACAATTCCTGTGGATCGTATTTCTTAGATATGAACAAATTTAAGATACCGATGCACTTATACCCTTAATACCATCCTACAAAGCTATATATCTAGAGAGGAAATGCGTTTTAAGATCATTTTTCGCAGATCCACTTCAAAACAAAGGAAACAACGAAACAAAATAACATTAAATTATCTACAAGGAAATATTTAGTAATTGAGTAAAAAGTAATTTTTTATGTAAAAAGTTTAACTTTGATAGTTGCAAGCTCACCGTGTACAGTTCATTTTTCTTACTAACGACGGCAAAAATTGGAATGATGTTATTTTCTCTCATTTTGGCGTTCAACTGTCCAATAGATGGATAGTCCTGCAAGAGATAATGTAATATTTAATATCAGTTTACTATAAAAGTGCTCCATGCTTCAACTTAAAACTGTAGTTTATCTCACAACTAGACAATTTAAAATGCCTAAATGAAAACTAAGTGGATATAGTAAGCCAAGTTCACTTTTCTAATGAAAAGTATTATTTAAATTTAATCTATATAGTAAAACTTCCGACAGGGCCTTATACGTAGCGGAAGAAGGATTGGGCTGATTTAAATGAGCTCCCTTCCCCCAACCGCTCGCTTGAAGTGTACCTAAAGTTTAGAATGTCATCAATATATATACCAGAAAAACGACAAGGAAAGAAAAAAATAATGAAATGCAAAGTAATTCGGGAAGTACAATAATGACATCACAAATTATAGCGCCGTCTATCACCTTAATTTAATAAATTCTGATTTAAATAACTTCAGCCTTTATATCTCAGCACACAAATATTCTTTGAAGATGTAAGTTGGACCACTGAGGTTTAATGTTCAAACTCTACAGCATATATTTTTGAAATTTGATACTTGAGCTACACTTTTAAGATTCGTTAGCTTGATAATTATGTTTGAATGCTTGCGTTTGTTATGTTTGATTCATTAACTATACAAGTTTTTAGGATTAGCCCCACAGTGTTTATTCATCTAACGGCCACGAAGCTAGTATAATAAGTTAAGAGATAACAGCCTGAGGAAATTTATGCGTAAAGTTGTTAAGTCTATGCTTCGACCATGCTGTAAATTTGGCACGTAGCTTCGGTGACTCCACCATCATTGAAACTGAAAAGGCCGCAAGATGTATAGGCTTTCAGGAAAATGCCATTGGAGATTACGTAGCAGGCTGTACAGTGCAGTCCTTGTTCATTAACATCCGTTTATTTTGGGAAGATAAAGAGAGGTTGAACAAACAGAGTTCGCTCCTCGGGTGTGTAAAATAGGTATAAAGCGTTCCTATCAAACCGTAGCCCCCATTTTCCACCGCTTTGTTTCATTTGTAGGCGTAAATGATGTATCCGTGGAAGAAGAACTCTCATATCATATACTTTGCCCTTCCATGCTAAAGCAGCTGACTTATAAGGATCCGTAGACAGGTAGAAGACAACGCAAAAGGGTCAGAGTGGTTTAAAACTCACATAGAGATGAGCTGTGTCGTACTCCCCGTCGCCATTCAGATGGCAGCGTCCGTCGCTTGGTGTCACAATGCCTCCCAGCTGTGAAGGGAGGAAAAAGGATGGTGTCACGAAAGTGGTAGATCCACTTAAAAATTCCCAACGTTGTAAAACGATAGCTAAAACTACCGTACTTTATAAAAATACTAATGAAAACTTCATAACCCTTTCTTTGAAATAAGAAGACCCATGTGACGTGGCGGTGTGACCTGAGCCAAACAAGTTAGGTAGCAATGAAAATGAGGCTTCTGCATAGACCTTTTCTAAACAGCAATTACAAAGAACTATGAGTCATATGGTTTTGATGTGTTTTGCTTTTGTCAATGACATTTAACTGTGGCCTAAAACTCTATCCCACAATTCTTTGTAATTGGTATTTGGAATATGGTCTGTTTGTAAAGCGATAGACACCAGATCGAAATTGATTTGTTAGATTAGAAGCAGGGCTCTTGTCAGCCTGGTTACTCTTATAAAATAAGGTTGTCCTGGGAACGAGTCCACGGAAAGGGAGACACCTCTCTCTTGATATCTTTTATTTACAAGGTGCCTTACTCATGCAGAATGCTGCTGCCTTTGCTACAGCTTTGAACTCAACTACCAATGTAAGATAGTCCAGATCCTATTTTCTAGAAAATTTCAGATGGTTAAGAACCCCATTTTGCGGTCAGCTAGCCTACAACCGCTGGCATAAACAAAAAGAGCCCGTTTGGTGGCGTATATAGCGGTATGTCATTCTGTCATGAATCTCACTGTAAGTCGTCGTTGTTTGGCAACGAAAGTGACTGGTCTTCCAGCGCATGAATCAATAACGGTAAAAGATACACCACTCAGTAACCTATGGATCAATGACTATATCGTTATATTCATTATGGTTATATCATAATGGGAATTCACTGCTCAGAGTAGTAAGGCCATCGAATGATCAACCAATTGCTAAGATGAGATAAGACCGGATATATCTTGGACCTAAATCCATCTGCTTATTTTCAGGAGATATTACCCCATTTCTATAGTTGTACAAGAGTCTCTTTCGCCCCCCCCCCCCTTTACCAGTCCACACTTCCGGTTGCCCGGAATTCTTAGGTAGGCCTAGAAAGCATTATAATTACCCGTCCATCGCCGGCAATATGGAAGGAAGCGTCGCTGGTGTAAACAATAAGATGTCGTGCTTTGTCACGCCAGCCAATTTCATTCTGTGTATTGAAAAAATAAAGAAAAGAAAGAAAATTAAGATTGAAATGTAAACTACGCATTCTTGTTTATTATTTTATCGCGGGGCTCCCTTTACTTGATATCGATAATGATAAAAACATCTTTACATACAACTGAGTAATCAACACTGGACATACATAATGCTACTAACCTTGCAAACTGTTGCCTGCATTAAGGCGTCAAGACTTCCCTCTGGAGTGTCTAGATTACCGGAGATTCTCGTCTGGCTAACTTTCTCCTGTTAATCAAGGTAATTGAAACAGAGTGGTACTAAGGAAAATATGCAAGATTTGCAGCACACGAAAAGCAAACTTATAACAAAAATATGGGCATTTCCTTGATTAAATTCCTGCCTAAAGAGTGTTTAACGAGACTGATCGCTACGTTAAATAAACAAATGAACTGAAATGGAAAGCTGCTAAATCAGTTAAAACATATCGTAAAGGGCATTCGAAAACAGTACATCCACGAAAAAATAGCGTAAACAGATCAAGTGAAGGGCTCCACGCTAAGTTGTTGCCTGACAAATTATGTCCAAACATATTTGCAGAGTACAGAAGCAAAAAGCAAATTTAGTGAACTGGTCCATTCCGAGGGAACTTCAGTCCGGCAGCAAACCGACTTCGCCGGCTGAACCTGAGTCCTCCTATTCCGAGTCCGAGCCAGTTCCGATTCCACTGACTCCCATTCCGGGCCAGTTCCGATTCCATTGTCCCATATTTCTGATCAATTCCAAGTCCAGCTCCTCTTCTCGTCCCAGTATCAACCAAGTCTAAGCCATTAATGATGATTGCAGTGACACAAATTTCTGGTCATGCCGAGTCCAGCCCGCTTCTAGTCTAGTCATTATAAGGAGTCAATTTCAGAGTCGGTCCCAACCTGTAATTTACTTTTCTGTGTATGACCATTCATGGGTGATTCCGTAAATAGGGGAGTCAACTTGTGACATTTGGGTAAAATTTCCAGTTCCATAACTAAAAGGCTTACTAGAAATTTTACCTTTTCATATTTTGTTTGGGTACAGGAAAAGTGTAAATCATATCAAAAGTTTGAAACCAACTATTCATAACAATAGTTGCAGTTCAAAATACGCCCATTTTTCCCGTGTAAACGGGACACCAAAAACAGATTTTCTATATAATACTGAAAACATTTAAGTCTTCTTAAACTAGATGTGCAATGCTGTAGATGGTATGCTTTTTGACCTTCTGTGGAATGGAAATGCATAAAATGAGAAGATTGGGTTGAGCTTGTGGAAAATGTACCCCTTAAAAGCGGGACACCATTTGGTGTCCCGCGGTGTCCCGTTTACTAAGTGAAACTTTCTTCTCAAGTCTTAACTATGCACAGCTTTGTTAATTGAGCGAACTTTGCATTTTTAAGTAGTGACTAGATAGTGCTTGGAAATACATCCAGATACTTTTAAATATTTCAAGTACAATTGTAGTAAAATGACAAATTTAAATTTGCAATGGGACACCAAAAATTTACACGTAGTTTTACATTGGGAATCTGTACTCTGTTCAGAGTGCTATTCCATTTTGCACAAACAGAATAAGTAGAGATGCATATATTCCAAAGTACTACTCAAATGCTTACTAAACATACATCTTAAAACCTATTCAAGATTCCGAGGTTTTATACAGCTCGTTGTAATAAGGAAAAACGCTTTACTAAATTTGTTAATGTCACGCCTTTGGTGTCCCATTTACACTGGGAAAAAAATCAGTTTTTGGCACATAATATCGTAACAAGTTATTGATATATTTGGTAAATTTTAGAATATATATGGTACCACTAAAGCTTGTGACTGACAACATCTCCCTCTACTTAAATTCTTTTATGCACTGCCAATTTGAAGGTGATATATATCACAATGTAAAGTGGGACACCAAATCTACTGACTCCCTTATTTATGGAATCACCCTCATATAGACAAATGTGCTTACATAACAATGGATCATAACATGATCACCTTGTTACTTTCATTTTTGTAGATTCGACTGTAATTGGCCCGGACTCCGAGTCCAGGTCTAGCACATGCCGGGCCAAGTCCGATTCTGTGACCTTCCATTATGGGCCAATTTCAAGTCCAGTAAAACGGACTCGAATCCAGAACTGAGCCCGGCAAGTCCGGGCTGGTGCCTTAAACCCTGCGGCTGGGAAACCAATTTTGATGGCAAGCCTGTGCTAAGCAGGGGAAAAGCTAGAATACGTGGGCCACATTTCGAGGTACAGGCCACATTTTGTGTGTATATCAATGCGGACAGGTGGAATAATTAGTGGTGAGCTACCAAATGCACAGCAAAACAGATTTGGGTAGTAAATGTTAAAAGACTTACAGCAAACAAATCTGTCCTATTGTCCAACGGTAACACGTTTCTGAAACTGTATGGAGCTTCACAATCGTCACAAGGTTCATTTATTCTGGCGAGAGTAAGAAAAGTCTGTGTAAATATACTTTGTCTTTGAACAAAATGAAGACTTAATATGAAATAATTTGGTTTTAACAGATCCGTGTGAAAAAAGAGTAAGTCTATAAAATTCTAGAGAAAGTTTGATTCAATTCCTTTGTCTTGTCTTCCAAATATTCTTTAGCAGATGAAATAACCATACCTGTTATAAAAAACATTGAAACAAGCAGGACTGACGTCATCTCCTCTTAATGGTGAGCGATAATGATTGGCTATACATTTTTCTTTTTTTTTTCAAACCATTGTTTGGACTCTGAGATATTTCAGAGGATTTGAGTTACTAATAGGAAAGGTAAACTAAAGAAATTCAAAAACAGCATGAGATTGTGGGGGAACCTTCGTTGTAGTATTTAAAAATGACATAAAATTGATGATAAATCTGAGGTTACGACAAGTTCAATTGGGGTTAAAAAAGTGACACCCACACTTGCTGACATCATGATATCTACTCATTAGAAATGAATGCAAATTTTACCATAAAACTACATTCATTTCATTTTTAACTCAACATTTACCACCAGTGATAAATTTTTGTTTACTCGTTTTAAATAATTGCCATTTTCTCTTTCTCCTTCATTTTTGGCATTTTTTAAAGTGTCGAAGTATAAGTATAAGGAAAATTAAGTGAATATAATGAATAAAGAGATATAAAGTGATATTTTGGCTAAGATCATGTGTAGTATCTGTTCTTTTCAGTCAGTCCAGAAAGAGACTACGCATGACAGACCCATTTTGTAGAAGTCTGAAGGTCGTGAGGTTTGCCATGTTAGGTCTAGGTTGTTCCTTAGGGACGTACCTCCTTAGGGGAGCAGAACTCCTTTGGAAGTAAACGTTTGGTTTTCTCCCTGCGGCTCTTCGCTAGAGAGTCGATGGGGACTTTGGAAAAAGTAAGTCTCAGGTAATTAAAGTGAAAAGCACAAGAATGACAGAAGTTGATGCAGGCCCGTAGTCAGACAAGATTGTGAAGGGGCTGGACAGCTTCCAATTAGAGGCGAACTTTTTCAGGGGGTTAGATACATTAAAATGCTTTAAGGCAATGGTAATTTTTGATCTTCTAGAGGGAGTAGAATTGTTCCAGGGGAGCTTCGCCCCTCCCTGCCCCTTCCCCCTTGGCTACGTGCTTGAGTCGATGCCAGTGAAAAGCGAAGGAGGCAGGCCTGTAGACTGGGGAACAGGAGGAGCCGAACCCTAGAAAAATGTTTCCCCAAGCTATGTTTGAAAGCAAAAATTACAGTTGCCTTGACGTGTATTAACATATCTCGATTTCTCTGAAGAGTATCTCCGCCCCCGCCCCCCAAACGGGAGCTATCTTACTCTTTTCGCAACATGCTTGACTACGGTCCTGTAAGGAAGAACAATGCCCCTACACCTCTTAGCCTCCCACACACACACACACACACACACACACACAGTGCATCCTTCTGTCAGGCCATTATTCATTTAGTCAAGAGTGATTCTTTACGATTCTGTCATTGTAACAGTTCAGCAGTTAGGAAGTGTAAGTTTGGTTTCACTTCTAACGTGTTTTGAAATAACAAACAAACAAACAACCAAGCAAACAAACAAACAACTTTAACATAGATTACTGTTCGAACAGTCATAACCTAACGAGCAGCAGTCATTCGGTATGCAAAAACCACAACTTTTATAAAGAAATGAATAACTTCTTGTTTTCCAAAAGTTAGAAACCATACTTACTTCCGCGGTACTGTGCTGATGTATGGAAGAACGGTTTTATCAACAAAGCTCCCAAAACCAAGACGGAAATTTGAAGTAATACTACCCATTTCTTCAGCTGAAACAAAATATTTTAACACTTATTAAAATAAGCCCGGGATCCGATCTTTCAGAAAAGTTATAAAAATTTCCTTCGTAATTAGGTGCAGATATGGAGTATTCATTTGCAACTAATTTAAACGCACCGAATCTCCATCAAACGAACAGACACGAGCCCAGTGGGGTCAGATATGTATGTGTAAGGGGACAAAACCATTCAACTCCAAGAATATGGCATTTTTTAAGATTATCTTGGCTGGTCAGAAATACTCTTTAGATTTGGGGTATCCAGACTTCACAATTGTTGACTGCACTTTGACGTACGTATGCTACTCTCATTGCTCATTATGTATGTAGATTACATACATCAGTGTACTCAGCAGAGAGAGGCCTTGCGCAAGTTAACTGCAGACCTTTGTCTGTGAGGTTCTTAAGTCAGTAACTTGTGAAACTGGAAGGCCTACAAGAAAGTTTGAAGAATTTGAACTGTATGGGATGAGAAAATTCGGCAAGTTTTTCCGTTGCTTACCTAGCAGGTTGTACTGCATATTCCCATACCCCTAACGCTTAGGTGCCTTAAAAGAGGACTGAGCAAATATATAGTCCGCTCCGAGGGGTAAGGCTGAGGGAAACTTACCAATGATTTGGCCGAGGATTTTCAATTTTTCTAAATCGTCTTGCATAGACCGACTGAGGTCCATGACGTAGTAAAGATCGACTGGGTAATCTCTTGCCTGCCTCACTTGAACTTGGAGTCGTTGTGTATCTCCTGGTCAATGCAAAGCAACAAAGAGTTAAAAAGAAATAAGCTTTTGCTGTGAAAAATCAAATTAGGAGATGATGATGATGAAAACTTCAACTCACGAAACGCAAACTGACAATTAATGCAGATTATTTTATAGTATTAGGAAAGACAGAGGCGTCGGAACGATTTTTAAAGTGGTACGGCCGTAACTGGGCTCTGGGGTGACTAATATAGGGCAGAGGTCTAAGGGGAGGGGTGTCCCCTCCCCTCTGAGGAATTTTTGAATTATTACGTGGCATTCTGGTGCTACATTTTTCAACTTTTGAAGTAACTCCCTACATGGCGCCCTCGCAGTTACACTATAGGCCAGTATCGGAGAACGGGAGAAAAATTGCTTTTTTTTTCAATCTTCGCTTTTCCATTTTTTCATTATTACTATTTTGTAGTATTTGATGAAAAGTGGTACGGCAGATGCCGTACCTGCCGTAGCGGTTCCGACGCCTCTGATGAAAAATACGTCCGAAATGCAACTACGTATTAA
>WURT03140911.1:0-11228 GCA_009936505.3 Holothuria glaberrima | reverse complement strand
CATCCACGCTCATTCTGGTATAGGGTTGTTAATGAGCCAATTGGCTTCCTGACCCTCAAACGTTAAACTAAACTAATGAATGGATTAGGTTTAATGAAAACGTTCAAGTATACACATGCATACTACTGTATATCTCTATTAATATAGGTTGGTTCAGTGTGCTTTGTTTTTGATATGAGGGTGTTCATAGGTAATATTGTAAATTTACTACAGTGCTTCTATTTGCCTACCATCATGAATATTCATGAGGTAGATCATATATTGCAAGGCAAGTAAACTTCACTGTCATGTATTCAACTCAATGCATGTGCTGATATCTACTGTTACTGCACATTTAAAGCAGGATTTATGGCAAATCTTTGATTTTGTAATGTTTTTAAGAGGAATGAAAAATAAGCCCTTCTGGTGAAATTTGTACTTTGTTCTTGTGTGTCTTTTGAAATATTAACAAAGTTCCCACATTTTCAACTCTAAGTCAACTTCAAAGCAGGCACAGGTGACATCATAGTTGCAAAGGGATACTATGGGAGTATTCCCTTCTTTCCTATTGGCACCTACAGTAAAAAGAAGAAAAATAAAAATTAAAACTTAAAAAAAGGAAAAATAAATAAAAATTGAGATTCCTAGTGTCTAGACATTCTTGGGGGGAAAATAATATATTAATGATACAACATTGGCATCTAATCCCCCTCTAAGAACCAAACTTGTATGCTATCTTGAAGTATGAAAGTCAATGGAGAATATTTTTGCATTGCTTATAATACTGCCATTACTGCAGGCAAAGGCTAGCATTGCCGGCAAAGACTAGCATAGCATGTGCCCAGTGTTTCATAATAGAAAGTAACTGAGCCTGTGTATACATAATATATAGTGTACTGTGCATCAGGTACACAACATGCAAAGTAGTGCAACTCTGGAACCCCTCATCTGTGAACCCTGTGACATTCAGGCCCATAGCCAGGCAGGGTCCCAGGGCACTACGGTTCCCCCTTTGAAAATGGATTTTACAATAAAATTTTTGTACCTAGATGGAACAGTGGTGCCGGCACAGGACGTGGGGAGGAGGATGCCTCAGGCTATTGTCAAATAGAATTTTTAATAAATCCTAAAGTTACAAAAGGTATGTAGAGGACTTGGGTAAGGTTATGTTTAGAATGGATACGACTATTTTAATTAGTTTGTGTCTCAAATATTTTGTTTTCTGCAAAGAAATGTGTGCCCTTTCACCTGTACTTGCATATTTCTGCAGCAGTACTTCAAATGTACTGGCTTGGATCTTGTTCCTTATGCGCAACATTAAACAATAGGAAAGTTTCCCTTGTGTGAGGTATTAGTCTGGCTGCACAGTCACAATGCATACAAAGTGTACTGTTGTAGCTCGACAGTGTGCTGAATGTCTTGGTGTGTGTTGTATAAAATGTAGTTTGTCTGCAGGAATAAAAGCTGGTTTTTTGAACTGCAGCAATAAACGTCAAAACATTTATATTATCCAGTTTTACTACAATGCTTCACTTGTTAGGAGACAATCTGGAAAATGTTTATACAGACTTAAAAAACCTGCAAATGACATGGAATTTGAAACATTGTAATGTAGACATACATGCACTGTGATTGATAACTGGTTAGGGTTCACTTCCTTCAGACCTTGTTCAGTTCTGTTGGTGACACATTGAGCATCCTCAGTTAAACTTTGCCTTCATAAGTGTGAATTATGGTGGCATTATATACAGTGCCTGGGAAATACTTAGAAATCGTTGAACCATGGCTAGATCATTTACATGTGAATACAAACCTTCTCTTTGCCACATTGTAAAAAGATGATCAATGGTCTTGCAGCCCTGGACATTTTTTTGTAAAGAGTACCCTGTATCTTGAGTCCTAGGTTCTTCAGTCTTGTTTTGCTTGCAAATTCAGGTGTAGCATAAATGGAAGTGTCAAACTTTTCATTTTATCAAAATTGAGGAAGGGCTAGAAGGGAACAGGTTTTGAACAATGTCCTGTGTGTGTTTGTATTTTTTTGTGACAAGTTGCCTATGGAGTTTTCATGTTGGTAACCTGTTATTGTCCTGCAAGCTTGCATGTCACAGATCACTCCAGTATGAGTTAATATTGTGCCTAGGTATGGATATCACCTGCAAATGAAAACATAAATCCAATACCTTTTGACTCATATGTGTCAATGTAATGCCAGAATCCCTGCTTACATACTGTAGACTAGAAGGAATTAAAATGTAGCTTAAGAAAAAAAAGAGTATTGACAAGCTTACAGGGCATATTTAAGCAGTCACCCCAAACTTACTCTGAATCTACAGTAAAATTTCACAAATTTCTTCTTATTTTTCTACCAAGTGTCTGTCATGATATTCCATGAGTTAAATATTGCAAATTTAAGTTAAACCAAGGAGTTGCTTGTATTAAATTTCACAATGCAGTGGAAAAATATTGTCACATGATTCTCAGGAGCCAATCATGAAATAGGGTAGATTACTACACTCATCCAGATTGGGGTGACTGTATTTTCCCTTAAACTAGGGGATTGGTGTGTTTGAAATATAATACAAGTTGTTTTCATTTTAGAATTTACTGAATTTCCATAGAGGGATGAATGAAAAAAATTTGAGGATTGATGTTGTCTTTACCAATTTTACATTATTGCCTGCATCAGGCATGTTGCCAGGATTGTGTCATGGAGGGGTTTCAACCCCCAAAACACCCCCTTAGCTACGCGCCTGGCCTGCATCATACATTTCTGTTGGACTTGCCATTTATTATGAGGGTCTAGCAATTAACATGTAAGTTAGGTAAATGATAGTCATCCATTAAAGGGATAATGCAGTCACCACAATTTGAATTAGTGTATACTGGCACCCCAATTCCTGAATGACTCTGTTTAATCATGTGACATTTTTTGCCACTGAAATGTCCAATTTATGATGAATAAGTACTATAGTTTACCCTCAGTCAGTATGAAACACTGTTGCTTGAAATTCCATGAAAGATATTTTTAAGCAAAATACAAGGAAAATTTGGCAGATGTACGTGTTGTTTTCAAATTAATTTGGGGCGACTGCGCATTCCCTTTAAGTCGGAAGACTGCACACTCTTGATAGTCATGTGGCAAAGTTGTTTTATCTTCTTTACATAGGAATAGTCAGAAATAATGAATGTTTATGAGTGTGATAGTATGAATAATTTCATGATTTGAAGATTGAATGATCTATTCAATGAGGCGAAGCCAAGTTGAATAGAACGTTCAATCTTTCAATGAATGAAATTATTCATACTATCGCATGAATGGAAAACATTCACATTATTTGTTTTATATAACACCTTACTTTCTAAATCACAGATTTTGGTCAAAATTTGATTGTATGTGCCCCCATGGCTGGCGTCACCGCCGTGGGTTAGTACCAAATAACCCGTGGCATGTGACGACCAATCCTCCAATCAGATGTAGAGAAATTAATAAGGTGTTGTATAAAAGGTATTATATCATGTGGATAGTCTTATGTAATTTTATCTCAGTTTATAGGTTCATTTGAATGAAACGATGGTAAGACCCTTTCAATGTTGGGAAGTTTTATTAGTTGTATACGCTTGAAGGGTTCTTATGCTTCTTTTCTTTGTTATTCTTTCAGATCGAGTTAGAGCCATGTGGAAAGGTCCATGTCATGGTAGAAATGGAGGGCTCATCAGAAGGTAACATGATTACTAAGTAAACTCCCTCAAAGAGGCAGAATTGCAGAGAATTAATATCGAAGATTTTTATGCTAAAGATGTGATTTTAATATGATCACTTCACCCAGTGGGTCTTTTTTTTTTTTTGACCATTTACTGTAAGCTAAGCATATTGTTGTTGTTATTTTAACTCTCTAGATAGGCTCAGTAAGTAGTTTGGGAAAATATTAGAGTAAATAGGGCCTACTAAAGCTGTAAATGCAGGAGAAAGGCAGTTTATAATATCTAGCATACCACACCACTGGTGAATAGCATTTTATGTGTAGAATATGAAGTAGCTCATGGATGTATGTACTGCAGAGGACAAGGAAGTATACCAGAGTACAGTATGTGCTTTTCCTGACATACACACAGTTACACACAAAAACATAAGCTGATACATGTTTGAAATCCTCAGTTTATTCAAGTCATTGTAACTCACCAATGACAGGAGTTTCATAATTATTCTGACCAAGTTTTTACACAGGAAAATACTTTAATACACTTAAAAATAAACATTTCAGAGATTATGTAAAAAGAACTAAAGATTTGGGGAGTGCTGTACAGCTTTTGTAGGACTGGTGAGTTACCTTTAAAAGAGAGAGAGTGAATATATATCAGAAGTAGTAGTAACTTAGTACATCCTTTCTTTGATCTATTTACTGTTAGGGAATCCACATTCAGTGTGATCTACACTTCATACAATTGTTTCCTATCACTTCAGGGATGCAGGATGGTTTATTCTTCTTTTTGATTTTTAAACAGGTGTAGCTTGAGGATAGTAATTGTTTCATTACTGGTGTGAATTTTCTAAGCTTTACTGGCAGTAAGTCTCTGCATTGTAACTAAGCCAATAAGAAAGCATAAAATTGAAAAAAAGTTGCTTTATACAGTTTCCTACTGTTGCCAGAATATTTGTCATTATAATTTCAAGAATGGACAGTATAACTTCCCCGACATCTCCCCTCCTTACCTGGTATTTACATATGTTGATCCTGGTTTGTTGAGGGCTAGTTTGGAGTTTCTGCTTTGAAGCTTTGAAAGTAGGTCATTGTTACTTCAGAGTCTTAGCCAGAATATGTGGGGAGGGAGAGGGGGTGAGGACACTTGCCCCTATCTTTTTTTCCCCCAAAAAATTAAAAATATGATTAAACAAAAGGGAGACCATAGAAACTAAAAGAAAATTTTAGCATTGTAGTAAATTTTAGTTAAAGGTAAAATGAAGGAAAAAATCAATATCAAATGCTATAAGAATAGTCTCGGCACACTTTGTGCCACCTGCAGTAAAAGCTACTATAATACAGAGGTAGAGCTCAAAGGTGGGGAGACAAGGAGCAGTTGTTGTTGAAAATTTTTGTTTGGTTCCCTCAATAAAATATTTTTCATAGCATTGGCCACACTTTTGTGAGTTGGAGCACTGAAATAAGGGTCACTGACAGTACTAAGTGTACATCTTTGTACCATGGACCTCTACTCATGTATAGGGAATTGTAATTCTTAGTAACTTTTTCTGCATGATTATTGTGAGCTCAATTTACACTGTTGTCTCGTTAGTACTGTACATCTGTCCGTATGTGTAGAATTGCCTTGTTATTTTTCCTGTAGGATAGTTTGAGTAAATTACTATTTAATTTCCCAAACCCATGGTGCAACCTCTCCTTCTCACTTTTCCCCCCAACTACCACCATCATCATTAAATTTGCAATCCATCATAAGAAAAATGTTTCAGTAGTATTTCAAATTACACCAAGGGGACACAGTATTTCCTCAACAAATGGTCCAAAATGGCCAGCAAGCCATCAAATTTAAGAAAATGCTTGGGGAAGACCATTGGTCCCAGCCTTTGTTGCTTGTAGTTAAAGACACTTTTTTTTTGCACCTTATGATGAAGCAGCCTGCAATAAGAATTGCTATCCTGGCATTTTTTGTTGTGGACGTCCTTGGCCATGTCTTTGTAAGGACCATATAACCCATACCATTTCATTGATTTTGGAAAGTATTACGTAGCTATATCCCTCAGACTTTGATCATCCCTACAAAAGTATACCGTATACTGTATTCTCTTATTTTCTAAGTAATGAAAGAAATTGAGGGGTCCCTTGTCCCAGACCAACGACAAAAATGAAACATAAAAAAGGAATAGGTTGTTGGGGAAAATAGGAGAATCTTTTACCCAATGAATAATATTGCGTTTAAAAAGTGAAAAAAGCAGAAAGCTACAATAAAGTGAATGCTGTTTCCTTTGGTGCCTTTTATGTGCACATGTTTTTAATATTTTCTCTTCCTGCAGAACATCTTGCAGGTGTTGTTGCTTTGCACAAATTTTTTCATTGTAATTGTGACCACCCACAAGCCAAATCCCCCTTCATCATAAAAAGGACCTGTTATTCTGAGAAAGCTTATTAGTATAATGGTCAAAATGTGATTTTTGTGATCTGTTTAGTGCCTGTTGAGGAGTTTAACGGTGGCCAAATGTTTCATTCTAAATGGTCTTAATTCTTTAAAGACCTCAGGTTTCTGGCTTCTGGGGTGTTGCCCTCTGACCTCCACTAGCCATTGCCTCTGGACCCCACCAGGGGCCCTACAGCAGGCCTCTTAAGCCTTTGCCTTCAAGCATAGCGTTCTCGCTATCGAGGCGCCTTCAGAGCTGTTTGCTGTTCCTCCTGGGTCTGCCTCCCCCCCCCCCACTTTTAGACATGAAACCTCACCCCCTGTTTAGAGTATAAGTGTATCGTTGAATCCTTCTTTGAAGGAAACTAATTAAAATGTGATGCTGAATTTCTACAGTTAAAACTTGAAACTTTCTACTATCCTTCAATATTAAAGGGAATGAGCAGTCACCCCAAATTTATTTTGAAACATCAGCTTAATCTTTCGATAGTTTCAGACTTCCTCTTGTTTACTTTCAAGTACTGTAGCTTAAAGGATGTTTCCAGACATAGACATTGAATATTTAAGGTAAAACAAGGACTTAATCTGTATCAGGTATGTAAGACTTCCAGCAATTGCTGGATTTCCAGCATTTTTGTTTTTCCTAAAAGAGCCTCCAGCGGCCAATCACAACTCGGCTGCTGGAAAAAGAAAAAATTTTGTTCCTTAAAAACTCCTGCAACGGGACTACAACTAGGTCGCCGGAAAAAAAAGTTGGTGTGCCTAAAAAATATCCAGCCACTGGGCAGGAAAAAAATGTGTTCATTAGTTCTGACTACATCTGGAAATTGTAGTTACAGAAGCCTCTTAAACGCCACCATATTTACAGAAGCCGGCCGTGTTATAATATAGCCGCCCTATTGCCATAGCTTCCTGCTACACAGAAATCGAGTTCTGCCTACCCGCATAGCTAGTTCTTGCTGCAGACAAAAATATTTTAGAGCTGTTCGTACATGCATCGGGCTGGGAATACACGCAGGTTGTAACGGTATATAGCTACTGTAAGCACATGGGCGGTGCCAAAAATCTGCAATGCTGTTGTGAATTCTTTGGACTGGGCGTACTGCAATTGCTCATATTCTCGAGAGGGTGTATTACATTAACATTGCATTTTGGACCTTTTCCGATGTAATGTGTGCACACCGTACCAAAGCCTAGTGTTATACAACCATTGTTAATGTAACTCTGTTGTAAACTTGTGATCATACTGTGGCGTGCACGCGTACTTACAAAGTGACCTTGTGAAGATAGAGTTAAGTTGCAAGTTGAACGTAAATGTTGCTTTTAAACTTGAGTATGACGCCAGTGATGCCGATCCTAAAAAGTGCAGTGTACGTGCGTATTAAGCAGTGGGTATTGTGCTCAACATTACATTTATATTTGTATGTACCAATGGAAAGAGGGTAGCATAATGTATATTTAGAAGCCTGCACTAGTCTATGTATTTTGTTTTTAAACTTAGGGCCTACTGTAACGGTAATGTGATGCAGTAGAAGCAAATTATGAGTGTAAGCATTTACCTAAAAAGAATAGATTAGCCAAGCCAACTGTGCATGAGTTGGTCAAAAAATTTAAGCTAGGATACTAATGCACAACAAAACTGTTATAAGCATTAGTAGGCAAGGTCAGCCAAAAGTAAAAGCCATGCATCAAGCAGAAAATGTAAAAAGAACAGCTACAAGCATCAGTGGAAGAACAAATAAAATAAGCAGTTCAACAAGCATAAAGAAAAAAACAAAAATTCATAGTGGAGAGGGATCTTCTACAAGCACCAGTGGAGGATCAACCATGAAAATTGACAGGTTATAATAATTATAAGGTAAGCCCTATGTTTTGTTAAGTTGCTCCATTGTTTACAGTATCAAAGCAGTACCTCTGAGACACACATGTGAGTGCTACAGAAGAGTCTCCTGAGACCCCATCTACAGGTATATGATAAGCGGCAAAGCCGGGAGCTCCAGTGGCGCAGCCCCTGGACCCCAACAGGGCCCCTGAGCGGGCCCTGCACCCTGGCCATGACATATTTTGTCCTGCAAAATCATCTTGGGCTGCTTACATCCCTGCTGTATGGATTTAACAAACATTTTGTCACATTCCAAAAGAACGATTCATAAAATGTGATACCCAGGTACTCTAATTTATATTGGGGTGACTAGATTTTCCCTTTATTCAAGTGTGGTAGTTAAAGGAGTAGTGTGTGTCACTCTGTACCACAGTATTAGAATATAGTTCTCCTTGACTAAAGGGGCTTATTGAGTTGGTTCACAAAATTCATGATTTTTGTCACACCTGTTGAGATTTACTCATATCTTGATGGTAAATGATCAAACTAAGAGATTCTGCACATCTGACTCACAACTGAAATGACAATGACAGGGTAATGAATGATTAAAGTCATTTATTAAAAATTTGTGACCAGACACTTAGTCTTGTCACAATGGCCGTCCTACTGGTGGGATGTTTTTGATGATTTCTCGTGGTCATTGTGTAAGGGCAGCTTGTTTGTTGGTGGAAAGGGGGGGGGGAATCAAGAGTAAGGTGACAAATTTTGAAAAGAAGGGGGATTGAAGGAGAGTGGGTGATTACAGTGAGAACTGAATTAAAATGAATTGAGTAATATTGTTTTATTTTGCTATGATAAAGGGACACTCCTAGCAAAGGAGAAACTTCCCACTGGCCGTATGTCTGCTTTAATGGAGAATTAGTGTCATATCATTTCAGATGATTAATCTTTGCAATAGTTGTGACTGGCAAAGAGATATACAGCCCTGCTGAGTAACTATAGGTCTTATCAGTACTGCAATATTGATACTGCCTATTATCAAGTGGTGCTCTTGAAGATAAAGGGCACAGTAATGGCAGACCTCTCATCAGAGCATATTTTTGCTGGCAGCATTTAAGTGGTATAATATATTCTCTGAACAAAAATTGCACTTTCACCATTGCAATTGGAAAACAGACAAAGATGAAACACAAAGTCAGCGCAACAAAGATGTTGTAGTTCCTTGTGGGGCTTGTACGTTTCACTTTTCAGCTGTCTCTAATAGGTTCATGCTTCTAAACATAGGCTGAGGCATTTCGATTTGTGCTAAAAATTGATGGAATTCAAACTCATCATTTATACTTTAAAACTGGGGGTGCTGAACAGTGTATATGGGGTGGAGTAAGATACATGGACTGGAATGTTCCATGAAGATTATATAAATTGAACCTACGGCACTTAGAGTATGTTCAAAAGTCTTATTCACTTTGTAGTACTGAGATGTCAGCTTGTTTATACTGCTAGCATGTTTTTGGCCAGTTTGTCATGTATGGTTATCTGGTTGGCACATTATTAAAAATCATTCAGCAAAATACTGAAGTTTTATGATAAACAGCATAAAAATTGTCTGTCTTCACTCATGAATTTAACAGTTTACCATGTTTTTCTAAGCTTTCACGGTAGATTACTTTTGATGTATAAAAAATGAAAGAAGACTTTTGGTGATTTGTAGTCTTCTCCTGACTTTCAGACAAGTAAAATTTTGAATTAAATATATATTAATTGCAAAAGCAGTAATGCAGAAAAAGCTTTGAAAGCATAGCATTTTCAAAAGAAAAAAAAATGCTCTGTCACTCTCTTGGGGTGCTTTAATTTGATCAACTTTAGAAAGATAGCATTTTACTTTTCATATACATTAACAGAACCTTTAGAGTGAGTAAAATGTTCTAGCACAAGTCTTAATTTAAGGGTAACACAATTTGCACAGTATTTGATTGAAAGTCATATGCATCAAAGTTGTGTTGAGACAGAACTACTTGAATATTTGCAATAAAATGTTAAAAAGTTATAAACCTGAGATCCTAGGTTTGAGACATATAATTTAGTCCCAGATTTCGAAGTAAGCAGCTGTTGTGATGAATAACATTAATCACCTGTATTGCAGAGGGAGTATTGTTTGTTTCAAATTTGGTATGGATTTTAGTGGTAGGATGCCAAACTATGATTATTTAGCCATCATACTCAGTCTTTGTTTTTTAATGAAATATCGAAGGAGGATGGATTTCCAACTTAGTTTTAATGGTTGCTCTGGACAAAAACAGAATTTAGGCATGAAGTGAACTGAACCTTTACTAGATTCAACAAACATTACAGTTTGTTATTTGTTAAATTTTCTCATGAAAGTGGCAATATTGTATGGTCTCTGTATTTGTGTATCATCACTTTAGTGATGATGTATCATTTGAGAATATTCGTTTCCATATATGGTTTGAATCACAAGAATTTTGGTAAAACCAAGAGATGATGGTGGTGGATCATCTTGGGTAGCTAAAAGAAATTTATAGCACTGTAAAGGGAGTTGAGAATGTACAGAATTTTAAAACCAAGGAAAGCTGTGTTTGATATCACACAGTGTACACATATGACAATAATTAGAAATCTAAATAATAATAAGATGCAGCCCATGGAAGCATATATAATCTAGGGATAACATGGTTCTCTTTCATTCATACTACTCTAGAAAAAAATTTTCTGAAGAAGGTACAATTACAAATCGTGCCATACTTGAATGTTGGTGCATTAAATGTAGCTGAAACAAGTAGAAATCAGAAGTCAAAGAATTGTCAGTGTAATTGTTTCCAGTTGTTCCATGTTTGGGTAATATAATGTACATCAGTACTTCAATTTATAAATTTTGATTATGTACTCAAATGATGTCATTTTTGTTTGCATGAAATAGATTTGTACAGAAGGGGTTTTCTTGCAAAAGTGAAGGTCCATGAGAGGGAAGGTCAGCTAGACAGAAAGTGAACTAGTGCTCTTGCTTGAGACCAAAAATAAATAGACTTAAGGCCAGATGTGAATAAGGGAGACCGAGGGTTGGCAAGACTGAAAGTGGGTTGGGGTTAGTGAGACAGACCATAAATGTGGGTCCGTGAGATCAAAGGGGCTTTTTATTATTATTACATATTTGGTACAAACAATAGTGAAAGTACCAGGTAAGTGGGTATAGACCAGAGATATGAAACACACACAGTGAAGTGAGTGCACCCCTTACCCTAGCTTAGGAAAACTTAGTAAGTAGATAAATAATGTTCAG